>ML326515.1:0-97089 GCA_005239505.1 Nicotiana paniculata | reverse complement strand
CCAGGATTATATTTGCAACGCCCGCTTAGTCTTCTACAAGACATAGTTGAGCGTGATCAATCATAGTGTTTTGACAAGGAGAAGTGTCAATTTCAGGGTAATTCAGAAGAAACTCGAAGAAAATAGGACAACTAGATAGTAGGATAGACCTGTATGGTAATGGTATGCTCGATTATTTTGGGTAATTATGATGTGGTAAGGCTCTATAGATGTTTTGGTGAAAATATTCTTGAGATTGGTGACCTGCATGGCTAGTTCGAGTTAGAGGAATTTAGTTCTGATAGCTTGATTATGTGCAAATGGATTTCAAAGTGTTCTTGATGACTTCTACCATGGTGTGAACCGGATATTTTCTACCTATGTGGGGAACGTGTTGTGTATTGTGATTTCCTCCTGGAAGAAAGAAATAGGAAGGTTTCTAACTGACGGGTATGTAATTTGCTGGTGACTCAGAGTTGATAGTGGGATTCTCGTGTTTTTCACATGATGGAATAATAGAGGTGGTGTGTTGTGTGGGATTAGGATTTACATATACAAGGTGACAGTTCAGTCTTGAAAGGAAGATCACGAATTTTGGACAGAATGGTAAATTCAGATATTTAGATGAATGTTATAACTGCTCGGTAATCCTTGAGAAGGGTGCGCATTGTGTTTTGACTTATGGATGTTCATCGGTATTGCGGTACTCACCTGGTTGATCAACTGCTGATGTACAAAATTTTGCTATGTGACACAGATAATTATAAAAGTATTCCTCATAGGATGATCATGCATGAAATAAGTGTTAGTTATTCTAGTGCTCGAGTCGGGATAAGTTACGGTGATTCATGTGTTTTATGAATTTGGAGACTGGGCATTCTTAGGAGCATATTGTTTCAGGGTTGCGGCCTGTTTGAGGTGAGCATTTTATTTAAACCCTGTGGAGGCACTAGTTGCATTAATTATTTGTGACAGTTACACATTACGAGTGCATATATAAGTGAGGTTTGAGCCCATGTGCGGGCGTCGGAGCAATTATTCATACTCGGAAGAATGCCTACGCTATGATATGCCTAGAGTTGATTGTTAAGCATAAGGTTATAGAGTTTCTCGTATCCGTACCTTTGTTGAGAACTACCTGGGCTATACTTGAGGTTACAAAGAGGCTAATTCCCTGAATAAACTTTGTAGTTGCTATTTCTGTGTTAAGTTGCCGAATGGAGTTGTGATAGCACACTTTGCACATGCCTACTCTATGGCGTGTTATTTATGCTAGTCTAGGAATATGAGAATCTTATCTCTCTCATCATATACCTATAGACCTGTTTAAATTCTCCCATGTGATATGTTTGGACTGGAGGCCTGGAACGATACCGGGCGGATTATGTTATTGGCACGTGACTTGTCCGTGCTGATCAGTATATTGATATTATTGGCATGTGAGTTGTCCGTGCGAATTCTATTGTTAGCACGTGAGTTGTCCGTGCAGCGTGTGGAATTTGCGTTTCCTTGATCGTTTATCTGATTAATTGTTTCTTTCCTCTTCATGCTATGATATTGCCTGATCAGGGCAATTTGAGAAAATTGTGCACATATACATACAGATATTCTTCTCACAGAATTTGATGAGTTGGTTTTAAATAATGTTCTGTGCCAGTTTTAAAAAAAAGGCAGGATTACACTAGAATAGCTAGAATAGTTGTGTTTGGTAATATAAGTCCATTGGACCTACTATCGGGTCTGATTACAGCGTGTTGGAAGAATAATTTAGAATTCGGCTTAAACAATTGGCTATGGTACTTGTTGAACGAGGGAAATATCTGTGACCTGTTGAGTTGGTGAGTGGTTGTGAGTTCCTGTATGTTTCTTTCATTATCGGCGGTGTACAAAGGTTTTGGAACGAGGTTCTATTGAATGTGGTGTTTTATACTAGTACTTGGTTGGTTTTATGTAGTTACTGTTATAGGGAATGGTGCTGCGAGCATGCGAGTTGTGTAGTATGTTATGTGATTATATTTGGGGTTATGGATATGGCTTGATACAACTTGTTCAGACTTATAGATTGTGTAGACGTGAGATTTGGGTGTTGAAAAGAATTCTGGATATTAGAAACTGGGCTCCAAGTTTTTGGGCTAAATAAAATTAATGTTTTTTTTCCAGTTGTGTTGTGTTGTCAGGCCTATATAGAATAAGGTAACACGGGATCACCCCAGGGTATATGCGTGGTAAGGTGGAATAGAGATTTAAAAGCTTAGGAACAACTCTTGGCACGTTCGAGGACAAGCGTATGTTTAAGTGGGAGAGAAAGTAACGATTCAGCCAGTCATTTTGAGTATTTACGCTCCTTTAAACTATTTGAAGCCTTGAATAGCTTCATATGATATATTATGACTGGTGTGAATTGTCGGTTTTAGTTTTTCAGGATTAGTTCGGAAGAATGAATTTCATGTTGGAGGCTTAAATAAAAAGGGCTAACCGAAGTTTGACTTTTGTGCAATCGATCCTGGAATGGAGTTTTGATGGTTCCAATAGCTCCGTATAGTATTTTGGATTTAGGAGTGTGTCCGAATAATTATTTGGAAGCCCGTAGTTAAATTAAGCTTGAAATGATGAAAATAGGAAATTGAAAGTTTGAAAGTTTGACCGGGAGTTGTCTTTTTGATATCGGGGTCGGAATTCAATTCTGGAAATTGGAATAGCTTCGTTATGTCATTTATGACTTGAGCGCAAAATTTGAGTTCATTTCGGGTTGATTTGATATGTTACGGCGCGAGATTTGGAAGTTCAAAGATTTAAAGTTCATTAAGTCTGAATTGAGGTGCAATTCGTCGTTTCGCTCTTGTTATATGTGATTTGAGGCCTCGAGTAGGTCTGTAATATATTTTGGGTCTTGTTGGTATACTTGGACGGGCCCCTAGGGTCTTGGGTGAGTTTCAGGGTAGTTTCAGACCATTTCTAGGCCATTTTGTAATTGTTGGTTTTTTCCTACAGAGGTGTGCATCGCGATCGCGAACATTTGGTCGCATACGCGAAGAGCAAACAGCAGTTTGGGGCCTTGTGAATCGCGATCACGGAAGCTGTAACAATATCTCCGCTGCACTGACCTGACTTTAGAAGCTTATATCTCACAATCTATAGAGAATTTAGAGATGATTCAAAAATGAAAGTTTTAGTCCTTGATGTCTGGTTTTCATAAAGGTGAACCTTTTGTCATTTGAAATTTTGTACAAAATGTTATGACCATTGTACTAGAGGTTATCTGGTTGATTTTTCGAGCAGAATTGGAAATTTTTATAAATTGTTAAATAGCAAGAATTGGAGTACATTGTGATTAATTTGCAGGTAGTCTGAATAGATACAAATTGTTTGGCTTGAGTTGAGGAGATAGGAAGGTGTATGGAGATTCATACCCGCGGAATGGAATTTTTTGAGTATTGTTTATCTTGCTCAGCATTGGATTCGGCTTGTTCAAGGTAAGTAACACTTCTAAACTTGGTTCTGAGGGTATGAATCCTTGAATTTCGTGATATATAAATTATTTGGAGGTGACACACACGCTAGGTGACGGGCGTGCGGGCGTGCACCATAGAAATTGTGACTTAATTGATTCCATGGAGTATATAACTAAAGAATCATGTCTTTTTACACATATCCTCCACGTGTTAGAGGAAATTGAGCTGAGACTCATGATTAAAGATCATGTTTAGGCTACGTGCTGATATTTTGGGACCGACAAGGTCTTGCTGTTGTTGAATTATTTTCTTAAAATTGTAATTTTTTCTCAGTTACATTCATCATTTGCATATCATATCTCAATCTCTATTGTCATTCATTGGTACATTACATCATCATGCCGAGTTGATTTTTATGTCATTGAGAGCTCGAGAGATTGGAGATTTTGAGTGATATTATATGGGATCGGACTGCACGCCGTAACATATTTTATTTATTTATGCCTGGAACTGGATATTATAGCGCTTGGGCAGAAGGAGCCCCTCCGGACTCTGCACGCCCCACAGTGAGCGCGATACATTTATATATCTTCCCTAGACTTGGATCTTGTTGTCACGACCCAATTTACCCTCCGAAAGGTATCGTGACGGCACCTAGTCTCTATGACTAGGTAAGCCTAAAATTTACGGAAACTGATAGAATCAATAAAAATAAAGACAGAAAAGATCTCAAGTAGATTTAACGTAGCTGCTCAGCATATACATTTTTACTTCCCAAAACCCGGAATGTCACCATAGTCACAAGCTCTGTACTAAATGTATCTCTATACAATGAAACAGTGGAGAAGATATATAAGTCTTCTATGCCTATACTAGAGTAGAAGGGGACTCGTGGGATTCTGCGGACGCGATAGAATTACCTCGCGGTCTCCTAACTGCTGCTAGACGACTCCTAGACACGATACTGAGTGCTGGTACCTGGATCTGCACATGGGTAAAACATGCAAAGGAAAGGGTGTAAGTACTCCACATTCGGTACTCCGTAAGTGCCAAGCCTAACCCTAGTCAAGTAGTGACGAGGTCAGGTTGAGGCCCTACTGAGTTTGTAAAAACAAGTCAATATACAATTTTTAGAACAGTGAAATATAGACAAACAATGATAAATAGGATTAATGAAAACGGAAGGATTTAATAACATAAAGAGAGCCTCGGCTCAGCACAACATATATCTCAACAGTAAATGTGCAATGTAGTACACGGGGAAAGCTCCCGGATCTCAGTCCGTAGTCCCAATTTAAATATGCTATGCAGTATAGGGAGAAAGCTCTCGGATCTCTATCCGTAGTCCCAATTTAAATATGCATCTCAGTACAGGGGGAAAGCTCCCGGATCTCGGTCCGTTGTTCCAATTTAAATATGAATGCAGTACAGGGGGAAAGCTCCCGGATCTAAGTCCGTAGTCCCAATTTAAATATGCAAAGCAGAAATATGTCAATTATGGCTTAAGTAAGCAATCCAGGAAAACAACAGGTAGGGATAGAGTCAAACTACCTAAGCATGATATGAATAATAGCAAATAAAAGGAACTCAAGTCAGAACATGTAGGCATGCTTACTCTTAGGCTATCTACTCAATTAAGATAGGAAACAATAATATATGAATGAAAATGAGCGATTTCATGGGAGTAAAATAGGATTTTAGTAACAATGACCCGTATACGCACTCGTCACCTCGCGTACACGACATCCATATAAAAAAAATCAGTTCATAAATGCCTAAGGGAAAGTCCCCAACACAGAATTAAGCAAGCCACTTACCTGGACTGCACTAATCAACTCAATACCAAGCTCTTTCCAAGATTATTGGACTCCGGGTGGCCCAAATCCATTCAAATCAATTGCATGGTGTAAATATCACTTCAAGGGAACAAAATAGCTAATTATTTATAAGCTAACCCAAAAAGCCCCCGGGCCCACATCTCAGAATCGGGTAAAAATTATATTTTCCGGACACCCATTCACTCACGAGTCTAACCATATAAAAATCTCTCAAATCGGAGGTCAAATACCCAATCAAAACTCAATAATTCGGTCTATGAAGTTCATCCTATTTTCCCCATAATTTTCGAAATTAAAGGTTGGATTTAAGATTGGAATCATGGAATTGATCTATAATGGATAGAAATCACTTACCCAAGTTACCCAGGTGAAAAAGTCTTCAAAAATCACCCTTCCCGAGCTCTCAAATTCGAAAATATGGAAAATAGCATAAACCCTCGGCTTTGGGGTTTTAATATTCTTCCCAGGCATTTCCCTTATACAACCGCGTACAATGAGTCGCGATCGCGGAGAGTAATGAAACACGCGCTTGAAATTCCTTCATCGCGATCGAAATTAAAGGTCTGTGATCGCGGACCTTCTGACCCTACAGCAACGCGATCGCGGTGGAGGCCACACGACCGCATAGGGCAAACACTGCACCTCCCTTAGCCTTAAGATACCTTACGCGATCGCGATCCTGGCGTGCAATCGTGGAGACTAACTGACCAGAACAATACGATCGCGGCTGGACTTGTGTGATCGCGAAGCACAATCTCTGACCACCTCAACCTAGCACCATGCGATCGTGGACTTAATTACGCGATCGCAGAGAACACTCAACTGCTTCTGTAAAACCAGCAAAACCAGCAAAGGCTTAGGCCAAAAACATGCCCGTTTGGGCAACCGAAAGACACCTGAGGCCCCCGGGACCTCAACCAAACCTACCAACCAAACCTAATACGTCATTCAAACTTGGTCGAGCCTTATAAGAACATCTCATAACATCAAAGCATCAATTATGCATAGATTCAAGCCTAAGAACTTAGGAAATTTCTAGAATTCACATTCGACGCCGAAACACGTCTAAACTCATCCGAATGACCTCAAATTTTGCACACAGGTCATAAACGACATTATGGACCTGCTGTCATTTTAGGAAGTCTGTTCCGAGTCGGATATCCAAATCTCACCTATCTGCCGAAATCGCCGAAATTCTAACTTTCGCCAATTCAAGCCTAAATCCACAACCGACCTCGAAAACACATTCCGAACACGCCCCTAACAGAATTCCATTACGGATCCATCTTGACACAGCTCTAGCTACGTCCAAATTTCTACAGCTAAATTCCATATTTATGGATTACGGGTCCAAAATCACCCCGGATTTCAACACTCAACGCTCCGATAAATTCCAATAACATAAAGAGACATGGGAGAAGCGGTAAATAGGGGATAGGGGCGCAAATTCTTAAAACGACCGACCGGGTCGTTACACTTGTCCGGTTCATTAATATCTGGGATGGATCTTCCCCTAGGCTGGATTGGCCTTATACGGTATTGGGTTATTTTAAGTTGATGTGTATATATATGGGATGGATCTTCCATGGGTTGTATTGGCTATATATAGTACTGAGTGATTAAGTATTTTGAGAATCTTCCCTGGACATGGATCTTGTCCAAATCATTTATATCTGGGGATGAATCTTCCCCTAGGCTGGATTGGCCTTAGACAATACTGATTGACCGATTGTTAGTTGATGTGTATATATAGGGGATGTATCTTCCTTGGGCTGGATTGGCCATATACAGTACTAAGTTATTGAGTATTTTGAGATTGTGAGTGCACGAGGTTTTTCCACAGAGGTGCATCACATACAGCATATTCATTGGCATGTAGATATAGAGATGTCACATTCCTCATATCATTCAGAGTTGACCTATTTTATTTGTACAGTGTTTAACTGTTGAACTTGAAAACATGTCTACATTTCTGTACTCTTATTTCTATATTGGACTGTACCTGTGGAACCCGTTACTACTTTCAGCCCAAAGGTTAATCTTGTTACTTATTGGGTACACGGGGTCGATTGTACTCATACTACACTTCTGCACCTTGCGTGTAGATTTTTGATGCTGATGTAGCTGCATACAACGGGAGCTGGATCTGAAGATGTACTTGCGTTTTAGTCATTGTTGACTCTTATTCATGGTAGCTTTAGAATTTTTAATTTGTTCATGTATACTTCAGACAGATGACGTATTTTATTTCACACCGGCTTTGTAAATTCTAATCGTAGAAGATCATCATTTGTACTACCAGTCCTTGGGAGTGTGTTAGAGTCAGTTAAATATTAATTGAATCGGATTGTTGTTATTTGGCTTACCTAGGCGGTGAGGTTAGGTGCGATCACGGCTAGTTGGATTTTGGATATGACAAAATATAATTTCCAACCATCCAAAGGGATTTTCATTTTGACACTCCTACTACCCAAAGTTGTGGTACCACTCTTATGTTTTAAGAATTCTTGAATTCGCGTAGATGGCGTGGATTATAGCACACAAAAATTTAAAAATCGTCTTGAATTCTTGTTTTAAGGCCCTAAAAACCCAAAAAATGAGAAACGATCGTGGTGAAGAGATGAATATTTTTCATTATGTTATTTTTTATGGGCTTGAAAATTTTAGGAGATTCGGAGCCGTTATCCCGAATTCATGCAGATGTCTTCGACTATAGCACATGAAAATCTAGGAATTATCTTATATTTCTGTTTTATGACCCTAAACGCCAAAATCGAGGACCAGTCCTGGCGAAGAGATGACTATTGTTCTTTAGGTCATTTTTATGGGCACGTAAAATTTTAGGAGATTCGTAACCAGTCGCCCGAATTCCTGTAGATAGCGTGGACTCTAGCACACAGAAATCTGAGAATCATCTTGTATTTCTGTTTTATGATTCTAAGACTCCAAAAACGAGGAATGGTCAGGGTGAAGCGATGACTATTGTTCATTAAGTCATTTTTTAATATTGGCACACAAAATTTTAGGAGATTCGGAGTCGATCTCCCGAATTTATCAGATTGGTGGACTATAGCACGCTAGTTGTATGGGATCTCTTTTTTATCGCACAATTTTTTGGACTCAAAATTTTTTAAACCCAAAAGTGTAAGATACAGGTCCACAAATTTATTGGATAAAAAGAGAGCTCGCAAACCTAATGTCATTTATGTGAGAAATACCGTAAAACTTTTCCCTGAAAAGGATTATGATAAATAACTTGTCAGCCTAAATATTAAGACTCTTTTGGGGCATTGTTAAAATCTTGGTCCGCCTCTAATTGTTACTGGTTACCACTTAACAATCCATTGATTCTCACTGCCCTCCACTCTTTGACACGACTTTGACTTTAACACAATTTATAGAAAGCAGTCAGGTATTTCAAATTAATATAGAAAATAATTAAAATATAAATATGATAATTATTTCATCTCATATTTATTGGAATTTTCACCGATAGTGTAAACATTCTTTGGATAATCTAATAGTGTAAAAAAATAACTTACACAACTAATGGTGCATATAACTTTAATTCTCACTCCTAAAAATCTGGTATTTACAAACCAAACTTTTGCGACCAAAATTAATTGAAAAAGGGGAGAAAAATATTTTATATTTATTTTAAATAACTTACTGATCAAGGTTGGTCGGTATTTGATCGGTAAACTGGTCAACAAGTAGACCGATCTGGTCAGACTTGCTTGGTCAAAGAAACTTTCACATTGCCGACCAACTTTAATCGGCAATGTGGGACCCAGTTATAATATTTTAATAATTATATTATTTTTTAAAATATTTTATAAAATATAAATAAATCTTATTTAAAATTACCGACCAAAGTTGGTCAGTTAATAGAGGGGAAGCATTTAACGACCAACGTTGGTCGCTATTTTTTAATTTCTGGAAAATGACCGACCAAATTTGGTCGGTTATTAGGTCAATATTGGTCAAAATTAAAAATCACTTTTATATTTACTATCTAAATAATATAATTGTAATCCGTTAACACTTTTGTAATACAATGGATGAATAGACTAACATATACTCTAACATGCTATATATGTAGTTAAAGTAGTACAACGAAACATGTTATATATATATATATATATATATATATATATATATATATATATATATATATATATATATACATAGATATAGATATAGGTCAGACGTTTTGTTTTTAATATTCAACGATGCATATGAGTATGTTATAAGTCGATGAATCAATCTACACACAAATATATTTGATGATAAATTATATATACTACTTAGGATCTTCACAAATCTATCAATCTCTAAAAGAACTCGACCCTTTGAAAGGTATCGCGGCTTTAACATTATCGGGTAAATCGTCAAAGTTAACGGGAGGTAAAAGAAGGTAATTCATGGTAGGAGGAAGAGAGTTGAGGAATTTTTTTTGAGATATAGAGATGGGTCTATCAGTAGGAAGGATAACTGTTATAGAAAAGTCGTGCTCGTGAATGAGTCGCTTGGCGAATTCAACGAGGGGGATCAAGTGACCCATTCCTGGAGTTGGTAGAAGCACAACATGGGATTTTTCTTCTGATTGTGTTGTTATTGGAGTTTCCGCCATTTTAGTAGCACGACGTAAGAGAACCTTAATTTGATAGTATTTTATAGTTGAGTTTGAAGGATAAAATGATGAGAGACTGATGCAACTGCTTGCTAAACGAGATTTTTTTATAAAAAGAAAAGAAAATAATTAGACTGTAATTATAATCTGTATCATACGTCCCAAGATATTTTCCGAAAAGACCAAGATAGTAGCGGAGCCAGAATTATTATCAATCGAATTCGGAATATTAAAAATTAATACACAATATGTTAAGGCAATTTAGCGTCATTTACTATACTATTTATCAATAAAAAATAATTTTAAATTTATATATACAGTATAACGAATGAACTTTTTACTGCTACCCTAGCTCTGCCTTGGTCCGAGCAAAATAGGTAATAATGCAAGATAAAAGGGTTAGTATAGGAAAAAAGATGGCTCCACTGTTACGTAAGATCAGATCATCATGTTTGGAGAGCGGAGCTAACACGTCGAATACGGGTTCGATCGAATTTAGTAGTTTGGTTCAAACTTTATATTTGTCGTTAAAAATTTATTAAATATATACAAATTATTAATTTAAAAGAATAAATTCTAACTCATAAGCTTCAAATCATAATCTTGTTTGCTTACTTGTGTTTTTGCAGACTTATACAAAAGTAAGAATGAGGACCTTCTCTTATCCCGGATGACTTGAGCTTGTCTTGGCTCTCTTCTTTGACAAATCTGGCCAATTGCTGTCAACTGGTATGGGTACAACCACGAATCTCTTGTTTTCTTTGTTTACAGCTGGCTTTACTTAAATAAATAGGAGTTCCTGCTTCTAACTAGCTCAATCAGTACGCTGGAGTTCCGTTCTTTCAATCTCTCCGTCAGGAAAGTGCTCTTCGGGCTGAGGTCCAATTCATCTCGTAGGCTTATTGTAGAAAGGAAATCTCACGTTTTTCACACACTGAAATTAAACTTCAACTAACTTCTGTGGCCTGTCAGTGTAGAACTTATAGCTCATTAAAAGTTGCGACTATTATTTAGAAAGATGATCATCAACCTTGGATAGAAATGATTGATATCCTTTGGGTCATTTGGTACGAGGGATAAGAAAAAATAATGCTGAGATAAAAATTTAATATCATCTTATATTTTATTTGGTTATCAAATCTAGAATAAATTATTTCGGGATCAAAATTAATTTTGGAGATAAACTTATACCTTGTAGGGGATGTGATAATTAGTGCTGAGATTATTATTATAGGACAAAATAATGAAATTTACAAAAATAGCCCTAAGGTCCTCTTTCCAAATATGTTGGTTCATTTATTTCTCCTTAATTATGTGCTTGAAAATTATAAACTTATGCTTATAGACTCCTTTTTCTAATTGATTTTTTTTTTTAATATTAATTCCTTTCATTTTTATTATGGCAAAATTAGGTTTTCTTATGGATCATCAACTATTGTTCGATATCAGCAAAAATATTTAATTAGAAGAAGAAATCAGCAAATATATTTCAAAGAATTGAAAACTAGAGCCTCAAAAAATTATTTAAAAACATGTTGATGTAAAAATTTGAAATGGACGTGTCAAATGGATAAAGGAGCAAGAAGATGGAGGCTAAATAAGATGGAGGGTGTTTTTGTAAACAAATAACTTCTTCTTAGAAATTATGTAATGCATGTCATTTTTAATATAACATACCAAACAGTGAATTAAAAATAATACCAGTATAATTTAATCTCAGCATAATTTACCTCAACATAACCTGCATTCAAACCAAACGACTCCCCTTTTACCATTATTGGAGTAGTAAAAAAAAAATGGTTAACTCACGTTTACATCATTCTGGGATTTTTTTTGTTTTAAGTCTATTTTCGATTCTTCTAGTTCTCTTTTTTTGCTAAAAATTGTAAGTCGATATCTTGGATAAAGTCAAATCCAATACTTCTGACTTTATTACAAAAAAATTGTTGGTCTTAATACATGTACTGTGCTAATCTCTTTGACACATTTTAATTTGCACACCAAATATATTTCTCAAAGGTAGAAATAGGAGCTCAAAACACAATATAAGTATTCATTAATTAAGAAACAAGAGATATTAATATTTATTTTTCTTCCTTTTTAGATGGAGGCTCGGTCAGGTTTATTATATCATAACTATAGAAACAAATGCACGTGTATACCCATATGTAGCCCATGGTAAATACTTTATTTTCATGATATAACAATGCTAAATAAGTAATAAACTACGAGATCCAATTTCATTTATACAAAAAAAAGAAGAAAAGAAATGGAAGTAAACGAAATTGGAGAATTATATATTATACTTATGTGACGTTGAGAACGAATGCAACGGCAATGGCGGTGGGAGAAAAGACATTAGTCATTAAAAAATTATCTTTGGATCGGTCATAATTCATCAGAAAAACGACATTGTACAGTCGCTCTCAAAATAATAACTGAAATATATATATACACACTATATATGTTATGTACAAAAAATATACAAATTTACACTTTTTCGACTATCAAATATAAATAGTTTCTAGCATGGTTAAAAGTGAAAAAAGCCCTAATTCATCGCATTCATTTAGTACTTCAAATGTGCCGTGCACGAATAGTAATCAAGATTCTAAAATATCATGCTTTAATAAAAATGCTTTTATAGGCATAAAATATCATGGGCATGTATAACGAATACCTACGTTGAGGTTTCAAGTAATCGTGTTGAACAGGGGTAGGCATTAGGTACATGTACTGAGGTTTCACGCACTCGTGCTAGGTTTTGGGTACCGTGCTGAGGTTCTAAGTACCCATGTTGGGTTTCTAAGTACTCGTGTTGAGCACGGGTAGGTAACTGATACCCGTGCAGAGCACGACTGAGTACTTAGTACTCGTGCGTGAGGTTCTAGGTATCCATATTAAGATACTAAATATTTGTGATGAGGTTCCAAGTACCTGCGCTAAGTACAAGTAGATAAAGAGTATCCATCCTCAGCACGCGTAAGTACTAAGTATATGCACTAAAAGTCTTTCTTTATAAATTTCGTGTACAATCAAAGGAATAACCTTTTTTGTAGACAGGGAAAAATATTTCAATGGGAACAGAAAGACAAAACGAAAGTTTTGGGGCTTTTAAAATATTTTTTAAACAGAGGACATGAAAACAGAACTATTTGTAGTTCCCTGTTTGAATTTTTTTGATGTCATTTTTTCCCTTTTAGCAAATTATTATTCTTATTATCTTTTCAAAAGGTTCATTTCTCTATTATCTAAAGGGGCAATGTACTTGAATCTAGTCCATACAAAATTTGGGCTCAATTTTAAGTCCAAAAATGTGGATGGATTTAAATAAAGGTTAAAGTTCATTTGGGTTGAGTAATTGTTTGAACTTTACAAAATTAATAAAGAAGAATTAACTTAAATAGCCGCCTACACAAGCACTTAACTTTAAATAGTCATTGGATGTATAATATATGTCTAATTCATGTTCAATATGTATATAATTTATATAATTATTGTATAAACAATGTATACTGTTTAGAAAAAGAAAGCAGTGAACTCGACCGGCTATTTGTGTAAACATCCCTTTAATAAATCCATTTTATTAGTTTCAACTCAATGTCTATTTTATTGGAAGGCCCAAACTCTTATCAAATAGCACGAGCTAGCCAGTTTTTGGAGTGGTCATTCAAAAATAGCCAGCATTTGCAAAGTCATTGACAAACAATCACTATTTTGTTGCAACACGAAAAGTTCCAGCATTAATATACTGGAGATCGGTATGATAAGAGTCTGTTGATCCCCTTTATGTCTATTACATGATCACAACGTGAATATATATACAAACATATGAGGCTTATGATTCACATCTCAACAATATGACGATGTTTACGTTCAGCACAACCATTATGCTCTGGGGTGTAGGGACATGAAGAGCGTTGTGTAATATCATTCTCGCGTAAATAAGTAGTTAAGGCTTGAAATTCCCCACCCCTCCGCCTCCCAATCTGCTTGAAAGGATTTGATAGGGCGACCAAAGTATTTTTCATCAATTGTCCGAAATTGGATAAAGACGGATAACACAACTCCTCCTCCTCAATCACCTCCTAACATCAGCCCCTCCAAAAACTCCACCGAAATTCCCTAATTTCAGATCTAAGATCTGTAAACCCTAAAAACCTAACTCCGGCCGATTCCAAGAGCCCCAATGACTAAACCTACATGAGTCGATAGCTCTTGGTGAGAGCTATTGATTCATGTGGATTTGGACCATTTCCAAACCCTACCAAAGTCCGGCCAAAGTCCGGCGACCCACCGGAATCCGGCTAAACCCATCCTAGCTAACTGGTACCCCTTTTAAACCTTGTTTTCTTTGTGTTTTACTTGTTCAAACATAATTTTGAAGTCACTGGCTTAATTACTTAATTTTAGGTTTCTAGTTTCTAATTTTGTTTAGGAATTGATATGTTTCTTTCCTTGATGTTGAATGCTATTATGAATCTCATTCTAGGTTTAATTCTTGCATGTCTTGATTAATGTTAGTTTACAATCTAGGTTGTTGTAACGACCCGATCAGTCTTCTTGAGTTCTAGCGCGTCGTTCAACGGTTTGAGGCCATGGGCAGCTTCATTTAAGGTGTTATGACTTGTAGGTGTGGTCGAAATTGAATTTTGGGAAGTTTAGAGTCGATCGATAAAGGAAATTCTCATTTCAGAAGCCTTAAGTTGGAAGAATAGACTAAGATTGGATTTTTGAGTAAACGACCTCAGAATCAGCATTTGAAGGTTCCAATAGGTTCGTATGATGATTTTGGACTTAGGCGTATGTTCGGATCGGGTTTTGGATGACCCGGGAGCGTTTCACCGCATATTGTAGAAGTTAGCATTTTAGAAGAAATTTCATAAGTCTGGGTTGAAGTGCATTTCAGTGATATTGATGTCCGTATGGGATTCCGAGTCTGGGAATAGCTCCGTATGGTGATTCTGGAGTTTGGAGCATGATCGAAAATGAATTCGGAGGTCTGTAGGTTATTTTGAAGCCATTTGGCTAAAGATAGAAATTTGAAGGTTTTTTAGAAATCCGACCGGAAGTGGAAATTTTGATATCAGGGCCGGAATGCGATTCCGAAGTTGGAGCAGGTCCGTAATGTTGAATGTGACTTGTGTGCAAAATTTGGGGTCAATCGGATGTGATTTGATAGGTTTCAACATCGAATGTAGAGGTTGGAAATTTCAAAGTTCATAAAGATTGAATTGTGATGCAATTCATTGTTTTGATGTTATTTGATGTGATTTGAGGCCTTGGGCAGGTCCACATTATGCTTTGGAACAGGTTGGTGTAATTGGATGGGGTCCCGGGGGCCTCGGGTGGATTCCAGGTGGTTAACATATCAAATTTGGAGTTGAGAGAAAGTTGAGGCTGCTGTCATCTGGTGTGACCGCACCTGCGAGGTTTTGGCCACAAGTGCGGCTAAGGTGTCGCAGAAGCGGAAAAAGGTGGCTTGGCTGGGGGCTGCAGGTGTGAGGTTATTTCCGCACCTGCGAAGGCGCAAATACGGATGAGGGAGCGCAGGTGCGGAGCCAGCTGGGGAATGAGGAAGCCGCAGGTGCGAGAGTTTGGTCGCACCTGCGGACTCGCAGGTGCGGGCGTAGTAACCGCAGGTGCGGAAGGACTGGAGGCAGTGAAGTGTTTTAATAGACGAATTTTGGCCATTTCTTCTCATTTTTTTCTTGTTTGGGCGATTCTTGGAGGGCTTCAAGAGGGGATTTTTGTCATCTATGTCAAGGTAAGTTGTTTCTACTCATTCCAAGTTAAATACAAGGTTTATACATGGATTTGAACATGAAAATTTGTGGAAAAGTTGGGAATTTTGAAGAAAAACTTAGAATTTGCATTCTTGGATTTTGGCCACGAATTTGAGCATGAAAATTAGAGTAAATTATATGTTTGAGTTAGTAAGGCTATGAGTAGAGTTTATCTTCGAGAATTTAGGAATCCGGGCACGTGGGCCCGAAGGTAATTTTGTCAACTTTCCGAGCAGAGTTGGAAATTTATATTAATTAAATTGTTATAAGTATTAGAGTATATTTTCATTGGTTTGCCCGTTATTTGGATAGTTTTGGGACATTGTGCATCAATTTGAGTCATCGGAGGGGCTTGGAGGCTGGTTATGAATCTTCGGAGCGAGGTAAGTCTCCTTTATAACCTTGTGAGGGGGAATTGTACCTATAGGTGAACTAATTAAATATGTGCTACTATTGTGTGGGGGCTACGTACGCCCGAAGTGACGGGAGTCCGTGCGTAGCTACTATTATGCTTATGTCAGGGTAGTCTAGGACCCGAAAGCATGTTTTTTTGCCATACTTGTATCTTTACTGACAAATTTTAAAAATGTTTAAACCTTATCGAACTTGACAAATGAATTTCTAGAAAAAAGGATTTAAATACTATCTTTGTGACCATTCAAAGCGAAATTGTCATTTCTTGGGTAATTGTTTCCCGATATAGACGAGATGGACTGTTTGAATGTGTATGCATATGTGTGACCGCTTCGCAATTTATATTCCGCGAGCGAGGTGATTCATTTCCACACTCTTATGGGATCGGGCCGTTCGCCTCGGCAGGATTTATGTACCATACTCTCATGGGAGCGGGCCGTACACCACGACAGGTTAATAGATGCATCTATGGTTCGCGACGTTCGACCCTTCGGCAGTGCACAGTTTACTTTCGTCACGACCCATAATACTAACTCAGGTCGTGATGGTGCCCAACACCGGGTTAGGCAAGCCCACACTTAGATTACTAAGGATTCTTCCCATATTTTATTAAACATCGCGACACGTGCCAAGTTTTAAAGTTTAAAACATTAATTGACAAAGATAATAAGCCATTTTAAACCAAAAGCAGTCATTAAGAGGTGTGAGCCAAAATATATATACAGACCCGCAAAACCATCATAACTACTACGTGTGTGCCAGGAACTAGTGTCACAAGTCCTACGGGCATACTAACAGAATATACAAAAATATAATATACAGTCCCACTGTCTAAAAGAAATAGACAGGAAATAAGCAAAAGAAACTCCATGGTGTCGCCGAGGATCGTCAGGAGAAGCACCTCACCGTGAAGTCAGGTCCAACTATGATCAAAATCGAGCTCCGGTTTGATAACCAGATGCACCAGCCTCAGAACCTGTACAATTAAGTACAAAAGCGTAGTATGAGTACATAAATAAATATGTACCCAGTGAGTATCCCGCCTAACCTCGAAGGGGTAGTGACGACAGATCGACTTGACACTCACTAAGGGCCAACAAAATGATTAAACAAGATATCAGTAACAGACATACGAGGATGATAAAAGCAGTAAACATTTAAAATAACAGTAATTCAAATAAATACTGGAAGTAAATATACAATTACTACTTCCTTATTCTTTTCTTTCCTTTAAAATATCTGACCGCTCATTATCCATCAAAGAATCATTAACAATTTAGCATGCGCATAGAGGATAAGGACAACGGCCTGAGCCATCATAATGATCATATCTGTGCACTGCCGAGTGACGAACGACCTGAACCATAATTTATCTTTCAATCTCGCCGTGGCGTACGGACCGCTCCCATGAGAGTGGGGGAAATAACACTCCCCTCGCGGAATGTAAATTGCGAAGCGGTCACATGCACATAAAATCCACACATTTATTCTTTATAAATTACTTTTCGTGAACAATTCCTTAAAATTACTCAAATTCCATGATCTCAGGGAAACAAGCCGCATGTAACATTAATTCATTAAGCATATAGTTCATTTCAAGGAAAACATAAGGCATGGTGTAGGCCTAACTACCCGGACATAACAATTATAGTCGCTACGTACGGACTCTCGTCACTTTGCGCGTACATAGCCCCCACAAACATTAGCACATATCCATTTAAATCACCTAAGGGGTCAGTTTCCTCTTACAAGGTTAGAAATGAGACTCACCTCGTGTCGAACCTACTCTCCGGGTCACGAACGTGGCCGAAACTCAAAACTCCACACCCACGGACTCGAAACTAGCCAAATGTTATACAAATATATCAATTTATATTCAAAGCATGGAATTCTCCTACTACTTAGTCAAATTCATCATTCTTGAAGAAATCCCAAAATCCAACCCCGGGCCCGCATGCTCGGATTCCAAAAATTCTCGAAGGAAACACTCACCCATAACCTAAGGATCATTAATATATGATTTTTGTATGATTTCATGGCCAATTCACGGGTAATTCTCTAAATTCTCGAAAGGCCAAGGTTACTACCCAAATTCCTTAATTTTCCACTAATTAGGTAATTAATTCAACTAGGAATTCATGAATTAACTAACTTTAGGGTAGAATTTACTTACCTTTTTAGTAGCTAGGTCGTGGAGCTCTTTCCCAAGCTTTCAAGGTCTCTAATGGAGGAAGAAAATGGGGTGAAATGAAATAATCCCGTGTTTTAAAGAACTTACTGCCTACTGTGGTTCCGCACCTGCGGCTCAAGGACTGCACCAGCGGTCTCGCACTTGCGAGAAAAGACTCGCACCTGCGGAAGAGGGGCAAGGGGACTGGGCTCGCACCTACGGAGAGGAGCTCGCACCTGCGGCTCCGCTCTTGCGGATATTATCTGCACCTGCGAGAAATGGGCAGCCTTACCTGAAGCCGCACCTGCGAAGCAAGCACCACATGAGCGGTCTCGCACCTACGACTGGGCAACCGCACCTGCGGTCACACCAGATCAGGTGCACCAACAACTGCTTCAGCTGGGTTTTGGCCTCGTTTGGTGCCCGAGAGGCACCTGGGTCCACCCGAGCCCCCTTCCAAATATACCAACAAGTCCCAAATCATAATACAGACTCGCTCGAGCCTTCGGCACACCCAAAACAATGCTAAAACTCAAAATCACACCTCAAAACCCCTATAATCAAACTTAGGAACTTTAAGTTTCTTGAATTCGCTAACAATCCGCCAAACTGACCTATATTACTCGGAATGACCCCAAATTTTGCGAGCAAGTCATGAATGACATAACAGAACTATTCCCGATATCGAATTTTTGTTTGGACCTCGATAACACAAAAACACATCCCAAACCACAATATGAACTTAAGGAAAGTCTTATTTCAATATTGGGCTCCGAAACGCTTCCGGGTCATCCAAAACCCATTCCGATAATATGCCCAAGTCGGAAATCATCATACGAAGCTAACCGAACCGTCAAAACTTGATTCCGAGGTCATTTACTCAAAATTTTGACCAAAGTCAAACTTGGCCTTAAAGGCCAACCTTAAGGAACCAAGTGTTCCTATAGCACTCTAAACACTTCCGAATCCTGAACCACCAGTCCCCGCAAGTTATAAATCAAAATAAGCCGCTATGGGAAGTTTCATTTGGGGGAACACGGTCCGAGAACGCAAAACGACCGGTCGGGTCGTTACATTCTCCACTTGTTAAACAAACGTTCGTCCTTGAACGGGTCTAGAATCATACCTGAAGTGCTGAATAAGTGTGGATATCTGCTCCGCATGCCCTCCTCGGACTCCCAGGTGGCCTCCTCAACTGGTTGGCCCCTCCACTGGACCTTTACGGCAGAAACTCTCTTGGACCTCAACTGGCGATCCTGTCTATCAATAATAGCAACTGGCTCCTCCTCGTAGCCCAACCTCTCATCCAACTGAATAGTGCTGAAATCAACCACGTGATATAAGTCGGCGTGGTACCTCTGGAGCATGGATATATGAAAAATCGGATGAACTCCTGATAAATCGGGAGGTAAGGCTAGCTCATAAGCAACCTCCCCAACTCGCCTCAACACCTCGAAGGGACCTATAAACCTCGGGCTCAGCTTGCCCTTCTTCCCAAACCTCATAATACCCTTCATCGGCGAGACTTTTAGCAGGACCTTATCTCTCTCCATAAATGATACATCACGCGCCCTCTGATCCGCGTAACTCTTCTGTCTGGACTGTGCTGTGCGGAGCCTCTCCTGAATCAACTTCACCTTCTCCAAAGCATCCCTCACCAGGTCGGTGCCATATAACTTAGCCTCGCCAGGCTCAAACCACCCGATAGGAGAACGACATCGTCGACCATACAAAGCCTCAAATGGTGCCATCTCAATGCTGGAGTGATAACTATTATTGTAAGCAAACTCAGCCAAAGGAAATAACTGGTCCCACTGACCTCCAAAGTCAATCACATATGCCCTGAGCATGTCCTCCAATATCTGAACTGTATGATCCGACTGACCATCAGTTTGAGGGTGAAATGCCGTGCTGAGATCTATCTAGGTACCCATCTCACTATGCAATGCTCTCCAGAAGTACAAGGTGAACTGAGGACCTCGATCTGATATAATGGACACCGGCACACCGTGCAACCAGACTATCTCCCGAATGTAGATCTGTGCCAACCTCTCAGAAGTATATGTAGTAGCCACTAGAATGAAATGCGCCGATTTGGTCCATCTATCAACAATGACCCAAACCACGTCAACCTTCCGCAAAGTCCGAGGCAACCCAACCACGAAGTCCATAGTGATGCGCTCCCACTTCCACTCAAGATTTGGCATCTGCTGAAGTAGGCCTCCTGGCCTCTAGTGCTCATACTTAACCTGCTGGAAGTTAAGATACCTAGTCACATACTCCATAATGTCCCTCTTCATCCGCCTCCACTAGAAATGTTGCTTCAAATCATGATACATCTTCGTAGCACCAAGATGAATAGAATACCGAGAACTGTGTGCCTCCTCTAGAATCCTCCCTCTCAGGACATCGACATTAGGAACACATAAACGACCCTGAAGTCTCAGAACACCATCCTTGTCAATACTAACCTCCTTGGCACCACCCTGAACCACTGTCTCCCAAAGCTCTGCCAAGTACGGATCATCAAACTGCCGAGTCTTAATCTCTCCCAATAACGAAGACTGAGCAACCACATGTGATAAAACTCGGTGAGGCTCCGAAAAGTCTAACCTCACCAAGTGATTAGCCAAGGGCTGAATGTCTAAGGCTAGAGGTCTCTCCTCTGCTGCAATGTAAGCCAAGCTACCCATACTCTCTGCCTTCCTGCTTAAGGCATCTACTACCACGTTTGCCTTGCCCGGATGATAAAGAATGGTGATATCATAAGCCTTCAACAACTCAAGCCATCTACGCTGCCTTAAATTAAGATCCCTCTGCTTGAACAAGTGCTGCAAGCTGCAGCGGTCTGTATAAACCTCACAGGACACCCCATACAAGTAGTGCCTCCAAATCTTAAGAGCATGAACAATCGCCGCCAACTCTAAATCGTGCACATGGTAATTCTTCTCATGAAACTTCATCTAGAATGAAGCATAAGCAATAACTCTCCCTTCCTGCATCAACACACATCCCAAACCAACGCGTGAAGCATCGCAATACACTGTATACATCCCAAACCGGAAGGCAATACCAAAACTGGTGCCGAGGTCAATGCTATCTTGAGATTCTGAAAGCTCGCCTCACACTTGTCGGACCATCTGAACGGGGAATTCTTCTGAGTCAATCTAGTCAATGGGGTCGCAATAGAATAGAACCCCTCTACAAATCGGCGATAATAGCCTGCTAGGCCCAAAAAGCTCCTGATCTCTGTAGCTGAAGTAGGACGCAACCAACTCTGAACTGCTTCAATCTTCTGAGGATCAACCTTGATACCCTCTCCGGATACCACATGCCCTAAGAATCCTATGGAATCCAACCAGAACTCACACTTGGAGAACTTAGCATATAGCTTCTGTCCCCTCAAGGTCTCGAGCACAACTCTCAAATGCTGCTCGTGCTCCCCTAGGCTATGTGAGTAAATAAAAATGTCATCAATGAAGACAATGACAAAGGAATCAATGTACGGCCTGAACACCCTGTTCATCAAGTCCATGAATGCTGCTGGGGAATTAGTCAAGCCAAAGGACATTACCAGGAACTCGTAGTGGCCATACCTCGTGCGAAAAGCTGTCTTCGGAACATCTAAGGCCCGAATCCTCAACTGATGATATCCCGATATCAAATCAATCTTAGAAAACACCCAAGCACCCTGCAACTGGTCAAACAAACCATCGATGCACAACAAAGGGTGCTTGTTCTTAATGGTGACCTTGTTCAACTGGCGGTAATCAATACACATCCGCATGGACCCATCCTTCTTTTTCACGAATAGAGCTGGAGCACCCCACGGTGATACACTCGGTCTCATGAACCCCTTTTCCAACAACTCCTCAAGCTGCTCCTTCAATTCATTAAAATCTTTCGGAGCCATATGGTATGGAGGAATAGATATAGGCTGGGTTCCTGGAGCTAAATTAATGCAGAAATCAATATCATGATCCGGAGGCATGCCTAGAAGTTCTGAAGGAAATACATCAGCAAACTCTCGAAAAACTAGCACCGAATCAATCATCGGTGACTTGGCGGTGGTGTCCCGCACATAAGCAAGATAGGCCAGGCAAACCTTCTCGACCATATGTCGAGCCTTCATGAACGAAATAACCCGGCTGGCTGCACTAACTGAGGAACCTCTCCACTCCAGCCTAGGCGACTCTGGAATGGCTAAAGTAACTGTCTTGGCATGGCAATATAGCACGACATTATAAGGAGATAGACAATCCATGCCTAAAGTATCCTCTAAATAAACCATGTCGAGCAATAAGAGATCCGCTCGAGTCTCGAACCCGAAGAATGTAACCATACAGGACCGGTAAAATCGGTCTACCACCATAGAATCTCCCACATGAGTGGACACACATATAGGAGAACCCAAGGACACACGAGGGACATCCAGAAAATGAGCAAATAAGACCGATACATAGGAATAGGTGGATCCTGGATCAAATAACACCGATGCCTCTCTACTACATATTGTAATAATACCTGTGATCACGGCGTCTGAGGCCACTACATCTGATCTGGCCGGAATAACATAGAATATAGCTGAAGCACCGGAAGACTCAGCCCTGCCAGAATGAACAGGAGCTGGCTGACCTCCCCCTGACTGGCCTCGACCTCTAGGACTACCCCTGCCGTCCCCACCTCTAGGTTGCCTGACGACTGGTGTTGGACCCATAGTCTGATAATCCTGCTGCACTGCTTTGCCCCGAAACCTGGGAAAATGCCTCTTCATATGACCTGGATCCCTACACTCATAACAACCTCCGGGTATCATAGCCTGCTGCCCCGAAGAGGAACCCTGAATGGCCGTAGAGCGATGTGTACTCTCTGGCATAACACTGAAGTAGGGACTGGGGAATCTCAGATAAATAGAATAACCACTGGATGAACTCTGAATGGATGAAGGGTGGTAGGAACGCTCTGGCATGACACTAAAATGAGGCCTCGCTGGAACACCTCGGGGAGATGACCTCTACCGAACTGACCTCTGCCCTAACTGGGGCACCTCTGAAATCCCCGGAGAATCTGGCTCTCTTGTCCTGCTGATCCTGATCTCTGCCTCTCGATCGATAGCCCTCAATACGACGAGCTATCTCGACCACTAGTTGATAGGGAGTCCCCATCTCCACCTCTTGGGCCATGTTGGCCCTAGTATCGGAGTGCAGCCCTGCTACAAATCTTCGCACTGCTCGGAATCAATAGGTAATATCATGAGTGTGTGGTGAGACAAATTTGAGAATCTAGCCTCATAATATGTCACTGACATCTGCCCCTGCTCCAGCTGCTCAAACTGATATCACAACTCTTCCCTCTCAGAGGGTGGGATATACCTGTCTAGAAACATCTGAGTGAACTGCTCCCAAGTTATGGGAGGAGAATCTGCTGGCCTGCTGAGAATATAAGACTGCCACCATTTGCGAGCTCTACCCTTTAATTGGAAGGTAGTGAAGTCCACTCCATGGGAATCTAATATCCGCATATTGTGCAGCTTGTCCCTGCACCTGTCAACAAAATCTTGGGCATCCTTTACTCGCTCACCCATGAAGACTGGAGGGTGTAATCGAGTCCATATATCCAATAACTTCTGCGGATCGCCGTCCGCAGCTGGTCTGGGCTCAGGTGCTGCTGCTACAGGCTGGACCCCACCCAGGGGCAGTGTACCCCGGGTATGATGTAATGCTGCTGCCTGACCTGCACCCTGGGCGGTAAGAGTCTGGCCCCCCTCCCGCCTGAGATGTGGCAGGATCTGTTGGAAATAAACTAGCCTGGGACATGGTGTCCATAAACCGCATCATACGGTTCATGATCTCCTGGAAGCCTGGCGCCGTCATAAAGTCCACTGGAGCAGGACCTGTTGGGGGCACCTCACCCTGCTCCTCTATAGTAGGATCATCTGGTGGTGGTACAACTGGAATAGCTCGGGGACACCCTCGTCCCCTACCTCAGGCCGGTTCCCTCCCCCGACCTCTGCCACAACCTCGAACAACGGGGGTAGCGGCCCCTCCCGGGTCTGGAACATCGGATGCACACGTCCTCACCATCTGTGAGAGAATAGAAGAATGAGAGTTAGTAAACCATCGACTGCACGATAGAATAAAAATAAGGAGAGTTTTTCCTAACACCCTAAATCCTCCCGAAGATAAGTACAGACGTCTCCATACCGATCCACAAGACTCTACTAGGTTTTCCCGTGACTTGTGAGACCTACGTGAACCTAGAGCTCTGATACCATGTTGTCACGACCCAAAATACTAACTCAGGTGGTGATGGCGCCCAACACCAGGGTTAGGCAAGCCCACACTTAGATTACTAAGGATTCTTCCCCTATTTGATTAAACATCCCAACACGTGCCAAATTTTAAAGTTCAAAACATTAATTGACAAAGATAATAAGCCATTTTTAACCAAAAGCAGTCATAAAGAGGCGTGAGCCAACATATATATGTATATACAGACCCGCAAAACCATCATAACTACTACGTGTGTGCCAGGAACTAGTGTCACAAGTCCTACGGGCATACTAACAGAATATACAAAAATATAATATACAGTCCCACTGTCTGAAAGGAATAGACGGGAAATAAGCAAAAGAAACTCCATGGTGCTGCCGAGGATCGTCAGGAGAAGCAGCTCATCGTGAAGTCAGGTCCAACTATGATCAAAATCGAGCTCCGGTCTGATAACCAAATGCACCAGCCTCAGAACCTGTACAATTAAGTACATAAGCGTAGTATGAGTACATAAACAAATATGTACCCAGTGAGTATCCCGCCTAACCTCGAAGGGGTAGTGACGAGAGGTCGACTTGACACTCACTAAGGGCCAACAAAATGATTAACAAAGATATAATATCAGTATAAGATATACGAGGATGATAAAAGCAGTAAACATTAAAAATAGTAGTAATTCAAATAAATAGTGAAAGTAAATATACAATTACTACTTCATTATTCTTTTCTTTCCTTTAAAATATCTGACCGCTCATTATATATAAAAGAATCATTAACAATTTAGCATGCGCATACAGGATAAGGACAACGACCTGGGCCATCATAATGATCATATCTGTGCACTGCCGAGGGTCGAACGACCCGAACCATAATTTATCTTTCAATCGCGCCGTGGCGTACGGCCCGCTCCCATGAGAGTGAAGGGAAATAACACTCCGCTCACAGAATGTAAATTGCGAAGCGGTCACATGTACACATAATCCACACATTTATTCTTTATAAATTAATTTTTGTGAACAATTCCTTAAAATTACTCAAATTCCATGATCTCAGGGAAACAAGCCGCATGTAACATTAATTCATTAAGCATATAGTTCATTTCAAGGAAAACATAAGGCATGGTGTAGGCCTAACTACCCGGACATAACAATACTAGTCGCTACGTACAGACTCTCGTCACTTTGCGCGTACGTAGACCCTACAAACATTAGCACATAGCCATTTAAATCACCGAGGGGGACAGTTCCCTCTTACAAGGTTAGAAAGGAGACTCACCTCGTGTTGAACCTACTCTCCGGGTCAAGAACTCTCCCGAAACTCCAAACTGCACACCCACGGACTCGAAACTAGCCAAATGTTATACAAATATATCAATTTATATTCAAAACATGGAATTCTCCTACTACTTAGTCAAATTCATCATTCTTGAAGAAATTCAAAAATCCAACCCCGAGCCCGCATGCTCGGATACCAAAAATTCTCGAAGGAAACACTCACCCATAACCTAAGGATCATTAATATATGATTTTTTATGATTTCTTGGCCAATTCACGGGTAATTATCCAAATTCTCGAAAGCCCTAGGTTACTACCCAAATTCCTTAATTTTCCACTAATTAGGTAGTTAATTCAACTAGGAATTCATGCATTAACTAACTTTAGGGTAGAATTTACTTACCTTTTTAGTAGCTAGGTCGTGGAGCTCTTTCCCAAGCTTTCAAGGTCTCTAATGGAGGAAGAAAATGGGGTGAAATGAAATAATCCCATGTTTTAAAGAACTTACTGCCTACTGTGGTTCCGCACCTGCGAGAAAAGACTCGCACCTGCGGAAGAGGGGCAAGGGGCTTGGGCTAGCACCTGCGGCTCCGCTCCTGCGGATATTTTCCGCACCTGCGAGAAATAGGCAGACTTACCTGAAGCTGCACCTGCGAGGCAAGAACCGTAGGAGCGGTCTCGCACCTGCGACTGGGCTACTGCACCTGCGGTCACACCAGATCAGGTGCACCAGCAACTGCTTCAGCTGGTTTTTGCCTCGTTTGGTGCCCGAGAGGCACCTGGGCCCAATCGAGCCCCCGTCCAAATATACCAACAAGTCCCAAATCATAATACGGACTCGATCGAGCCTTCGGCACACCCAAAACAACGCTAAAACACAAAATCACACCTCAAAACCCCTAATCAAACTTAGGAACTTTAAGTTTCTTGAATTCGCTGACAATGCGCCGAACTGACCTATACTACTCGGAATGACCCAAAATTTTGCGAGAAAGTCATGAATGACATAACACAACTATTCCCGGTCTTGAAATTCTGTTTGGACCTCAATAACAGAAAAACACGTCCCAGACTACAATATTAACTTAAGGAAACTCTTATTTCAATATTGGGCGCCGAAACGCTCTCGGGTCATCCAAAACCCATTCCGAACATACACCTAAGTCCGAAATCATCATACCAAGCTACCGGAATCGTCGAAACTCGATTTCGAGGTTGTTTACTCAAAATGTTGACCAAAGTCAAACTTGGCCTTAAATGCCAACCTTAAGGAACCAAGTGTTCCTATAGCACTCTAAACACTTCCGAATCCCGAACCACCAGTCCCCGCAAGTCATAAATCACAATAAGCCGCTATGGGAAGTTTCATTTAGGGGAACAGGGTCCGACAATACAAAACGACCGGTCAGAACGTTACAACTTTTATGTTGGATCGGGCCGTACGCCTCGACATTTCCTATATATATTCATCATCCCCATGGAATCGTGCGAAATATTTGGCAAAAAGCCAGTTCATCTAAGGGTTTTTCCCCTGATTTGGATTACGACAACCTCTTTGATGAAATCCACTATATTTATTTATATGCTTCGGTTACGGAGGGAACTTGCTAGTAGAGAGTTGAGTAAATTGTAAAGAGGGAAATTGTACCACGTAATCTATACTCGTATGTCTTATGTATTTACATTTCTTTATATTAATTCATTTCTTTAGTGCACTTGATATTGTTGGACCTCTAGTAAGTGTCAAAGTCGACCTCTCGTCACTACTTCTTCGAGGTTAGGCGGGATACTTACTGAGTACACATTATTTTCGTACTCAAACTATATTTGCTGTGCATTTTTATTGCACATGTACATTCATAGCTAGTGGCCCTGCTTGACGCAGTGATGTGGATGACTTGAAGACTTAGACAAGCTGCACCATCCGGAGACGACCCGCAACCGACAGAGTCTTCCTCAGATGTATCGTATATTCCTTGTCCAGTTTGTATTCCGGACAAGTATTGTAGTACATGTATAAGTCCTAAAAAAATTTCCTCATGCACTTGTGACACCAGGTTCTGGGATAATTATGGGATTTATTCACTATTTAAATTTGCTAAGATATTATTGTTTACTCAGTGGAAGTTCTTTAGTTATTATTTAAGAAAATGAAAAAGGAATGACTTCGAGAATTTTAAAATAAGATTTAATTTATTTATTAAGTGTTGGCTTGCCTGACAGTGGGGTCCGACGCCATCACGACCTCAATGGATTTTTGGTCGTGACATGTTTTTCCAGTTTCCCGGTTGACTGATTCTGATTCTTATAGTTTAAGTATTAATTAATTGACGCTAGTTTAAACCTGCATGTTTAGATCTAATTAAGGTAGTAATCTAGGTTAACTCTAGTCTTACTCAAAATCCCAACTAATTAGTCTAGGTTTCCGAATTTAGTCACTTCTATGCATGATTCTATTGTTGTTAAGGTTTCTACCTTTTCTTTTTGTTGTTTTTGAATGATTAGTCCTGGTCTCTGTTGATTGTGTATTAATTTGGGATTTCCCGAATTTTCTGGATTTATTCTGGAATGGTAGTCTCTGTGTATTTTGTTTTCCATTTAGTCTGCTAATTAGTTTTCTGGTCCTAAGTTGACACCTTAGGTTCATTTATACCCTTTTCCTTTATCTTACTTAATTGTTCATATGTTAAAATTAGTCAACTTTAGTCTTAACGATTTTTCTAAAATTCATATGCAATCGCCTTAATTAATTACTGATTTTAGTTTAGTTATAAGTTAACCTAATTGTGACTTTTAGGTCAGATTCACTTATAACCATCCTAAACAAACTGCCTTTAATCATTCATTCCTCACAAACTACCTTGGATTATTGACTCATCATGAGATGTTAAGCAGTTATATGTGAGTCAACCAAAAATTTGATTTTGATTAATGGAAAATTAATTACACTGGATTAGTTAAGCTTAAGTTTGAAACTAAATAATAAGTCATAATATAGGATAATAAACTAAGTCTAAAGACTTAACTATTTGAATCATTTGAACTAATTAATCTAAGTCCTAAAATAAATTCAAATTAAATTTTAACTAATTATTTTAGACCTATTCAACCTCACCTTTAAAGAAGCTTAAGCTTCCAACTGTATCATTAGTTTAATCAATCAATTAGGATAAAAGTAGGCAACTTAATAAATAACATAATCCTTAAATACTAAAAAGGTAATTTTAAGGGTATTAAAGGGTAGTTTAGGAACTTCAATTGAAGAATCCCAGTTGTAACAACCCAGGAAACTTCTAGAATGAAGATAAAAGACAAAAAATAAAATAAGAAAGATAATCAAATCAGAATTCTGGGTAAAACAATAAAATTTCATAAGTAAAAAGGGTGTAACAATAGAGGAAGTTTCTAGAAAATGTACAGATGTCCTAGCTGTTACAAAAAGATGCTGAAAATAGGATAAGGAGGACAGCTGTACCAGGGTTGTTTAAAAATTATGCTATCTTTTTCAGATTTAGGATAAGGAATATTCCTAAAAAATATGCTCACCTAGGTAGCCTATATATAGACTACCCATTGCTGAAAATGGGGGGGGGGGGATTCTGCACATATACATTCTAGGTTTTATATAGATATACATTCTGAAAAGTACTCACAAATTACTCTCATAGATTACACACTGAAAAACCAACACACACGAAATATATATTCTATACACTGAAAAATACTCTGAATACACAAGAACATTCTGAAAATCATCATAACCCCTTTTCAAAAATGTGTCTAGGATCTAAGTTGCTTCATACAAAAAATGAAAATCTTATGAGATTTAGCAGTTTTTCTTTATTCATATACTGATTTCGAACCAAAAACTCCTTCTATTTATGCAAGAAATTTGGTTTCAGTATCTTGCTTGGTTCTGGGTTTTAGCTGTGGATTTCTGTTTGAATTTGGGTTTATTTTTGGCTGCTTTCTGGACATACTGGGCTGTTACTGTGTTTTGGTTGCTGTTTAAGCTCGGATTTCTCTGTTTTCTGGACCTTTATTTTGTCTCTTTTCTGCTGGTTTTTCCTCCATTCATAGATATGTAACTAGACTGTTGTATGGAATAGGATTTCTGGCCTACATTTTTTCTTGAATGTCTATATTTGTGTATGTCTAACTACAGGATTTAATTATATGTATCAATACCTTGTTTGTTTTCTTGTTAGCATGAATGTGTTGGTTTGTTTTAGATCTGTTTGAGATTCCATGAATTATAGTAGCTTCATGTTCAAAACAACATTAAGGACACAAATCTAACCACCAGTTGGTCAGATTTATCCTAAAAATGCATATGGTTGTAGGTGATTCTATGGCTATAATAAGCACACGATTCTGGTTGATTCAAGCTGGACCTTTTTTAAGATATTAAATTTTCTTTATATATTTTTAATGTAATTTAAATTCGATTAGCTCTGTAAATCCCTTTGTAAGTCAATTATATCCCATTTCCCCTTTAATTCTGGATTCTGATCTTTGTAATTAATATATGGGCTGGACCATTTTCCTAAAAAATTATGTCCAATAGCTTTATTTCTTTCTCTTCAATTGAATATGGAGCCCATGCTCTTCTGGCCTTCTAAATGAAGACCATGTGAAGCAGGTCAAACTTATAGAGTGGCCCAATAAGCCTGAATGAGTCTAGACTTTAGGCCATTGGGCTTGGGGTGCAAAATCCAATGGTTTAAATACTCTACTTTATTCTAAAGACTTAATACAATTCTGAATTAGTTAGAAAAAATCTTAATGTTTTTCAAATGCCATGATTTATATATGTGTCGTTCTTCTGGTATGAATCAATCTTAAGCCGGACGACATGTATTTTCCTTTAGAAATTGTATAAAACGTGACTGGCCCAGCAGGCTTAGCACGAAACTGAGCCAGATTTCCAATACCTTTAGACAACCCATATACCTATTTGGACCTATAACAAACTTAGTTGTTAAAAGACATTGAATAAACCTACGTGTTGTAGTCCAAATATTTCTTTGACCTCTATATTAATCTTACAAGTTATTTAGGAAGGCGATTTTTTTAGAAGTAACAAAAGTGCTTAAACCCGTCCTTAAGTAAGTAATTGATACATTTTATAACTCCATCGAAAAATCAAATTATCCTACCACATCACCAGCACAACACTTGCCACACTCCGAGAAACACCCCACTGATCATCCCTGAACCACAAAACTCCACAAATGACCACTTCTATGCTCAAACACCAGGTCATCAGAACAACCCAATATACGTGGAGACTCTACCTCACTCTACCCAACATGTTTCTTACACACCTGAATCCAGTGAGAAGGATATTCTCATTAAGAATTTGGCCAAGGAACTCAAGAAGCTGATTAGTCGAGTTCAGGGCATTGAAGGGAGTAAGGAAATCGAAGGATTGAACTACGAAGATCTCTTCATACAACCCGATGTTGAGCTACCGGAGGGTTACAAACTTCCTAAGTTCGAAATGTTCGATGGTACGGGTGATCCCAGGGTTCATCTGAGGACCTATTGTCATAAATTAGTTGGAGTAGGGAGAGACGAGAAGATTCGCATGAAATTGTTAATGAGGAGCCTCACAAGAGATGCTTTATCTTGGTACATCAGCCAAAACCTTAAGAAGTGGTCCGACTGGGTAAGTATGGCATCAGACTTCATGGACCGATTCAGGTTCAATACGGAGAATGCACCAGGCGTGTTCTACATCCAGAACCTTAAACAGAAGTCCGCCGAAACTTTTTACGAGTATGCCGCTCGCTAGAGATATGAAGCAGCCAAGGTCAGTCCTGCCCTAGAGGAAGAACAAATGAACAAATTCTTCGTCCGGGCACAAGACACACATTATTATGAGAGGCTAACGGTGATTGAAAACCACAAATTCTCTGACATCATCAAGCTGGGTGAGAGAATTGAAGAAGGCATCAAGAGTGTAATGGTCACTAACTTTGAGGCACTACAGGCCACAAACAAAGCCTTGCAGTCTAGTGTTATATCCAAGAAGAAAGATGCAGGAACAATAATGGTTGCACAGGGACCCAAATCCCCGTTGGTATACCGAACTTCCCCACTCACCTATCAAGCACCCCCGCCCACCTATTAGTCAGCACCTCCACCAACATATCAACCATCTCCACCGTCTACATATCAGCCTACTTCCCCCAGATATTCCCAACTAGCTCCTGTTTATCATACCGAGAACTCTCAGCCATCTCACTTCCAATCACACCCTACTCGCCAAAATTTCCCGAGACCTCGACCCAAATTTGATCGTAGACCTCCTAAACAATACACCACCATTGCTGAACCCATCGACCAGCTGTATGAAAGATTAAAAGTTGCTGGTTATGTCACTCATATCCCTACTATAACCCCTGAAAATCCATCCCAACGGGTCAATCTAAACAAGACTTGTGCATACCATTCCGGCATGAAGGGGCATACAATTGATGAATGTCGCTCATTGAAAGATAAGATCCAGTCTATGATTGATAAAAAGGTCATCCAGGCAAAAGAAGTTTCTCCCAATGTTCGCAACAATCCGCTTCCAGACCATAGGGGTGTCAACATGATAGAGATAGAAGAAGATTGGGACCCAGAGGGGTCGATCGGGTTAATTATAGAAGGTGATGACCCAAAGAAGCCAACACTCACTCTTAATCCCATCATATTCTAGATTCATCAATTCGGAGACGTCGAGGTAACTGCGTCACTCCCATTCAAGTTTGAAACGACACCACCTGCAAACACACATTTTCCATTCGAGGTTGAAGTTATGCCGCCTGCTAAAGCACCCATTCTATTCGAAGTGAAAGTAGCTACACCAATCACAGTGACAGTGTCAACCACGCCACCTTTCAATGACAAGGCTGTACCTTGGGATTACACGGTTGAATAAAGAAAGAAAGTTAAATTCAAGATAGAAGAAGCCGATGTTGCACAGGGAAGACAAGGACCGACAAGGTCTATACACCTGAACACTTGGTAGAGTCTAGCAAGAATGATTCTAACAGGCCACCCGTCATTGAGACAGGCCCAGATGATCTTTTGAGGAAGGTGGAGGCCATGGAATACTCAGTCATCAATCAGCTGAACAAAATTCCAGCCCAGATATCCATTATGTCATTGCTGCAAAATTCAAAGACACACATGAATGCTTTGATGAAAGTGCTGAAAGAAGCATATGTGCCAAATAACATAACTAGTGGAGAAATGTCAAATTTGGTAGGTCAAGTGCTGGAGAGTCACAAGATCACTTTCCACGAGGATGAGCTGCCACTTAAAGAGCTAAGTCATAACAAAGCACTGCACATCACTGTGCAATGTGAAGACTACTTCATCACCAGGATTTTGATCGACGGGGGATCCAGCCTCAACATCTGTCCGTTGACAATACTCAAGAAATTGGGCAAGGGGTTGTACGAGATCAAAGAAGGATATATGAATGTAAAGGCTTTCGACAGTTCTTAGAGGTCTACCATTGGTGATATCAGTCTTCGCCTGCAGATGGGACCTACATGGTTCGAGGTTGAATTTTAGGTGATAGACATATTGACATCCTACAACCTGTTGTTGGGACGTCCGTGGATACATGCCGCTGGGGCTGTGGCATCAATATTGCATCAATAAGTAAAATTTGAATGGAACCACCAGGAGGTGATCATCCATGGAGACGGAAGAAATCCTATCTATAGTCACCATACCACCCCGGTGATTGAAGGTAGAAGAAGGCTGGGTGGAGAAACCTACCACCACATTGAACAGATCAATGCAGTAGACTAAGACAAATGGTGGATAGTAAGATCGAGAGCATACTGAACTGGAGTGGATACGAGCCTGGCAGAGGACTCGGTAAGAATCTGCGAGGGATTTCCAAACTGATACAGCTGAAGCACCATTGCACCACTTTTGGGCTGGGATACAAATAAACATGGAACGAGTACGACAATTGGTCGCCATCATGGCGCGGACCTTACTATCCATTGTAAAAGCCGATACCGCATCTGGAGCAGACCTTCCAGCAGGTCGACGTAATATGGGATTCAGAGGAAGAAGAAGCATTGGCGGCCTTAAAAAAATATATTCCTGGAAGATGATGACATGGACTGCTATGTTATTGTTAAGGAGGAGGAGGATGAGGAGGAAGGCCCTACCATCCAAGCTGTGAGTAAGGGATCATTCCTCAAGAATTGGACTGTGAGACCATCCAGGGCCTGACAAGTCTCGCGGTAGCAAGGCCGAACAAGCATTGTTTATTTCATTTTTGGTAATGATTTCCTTTTCGCCTTTTTATTTTTCGCATTTTCCAATAAAATCTCCAATGTTTCAAAACATTCGAAAATCACTTTTATGTTTCAATGAATCTGTATTTGTCTGTTATCATTTCTCTCATTATTTTATCTATAAAGCATTACTACTTCTTGTCTTGATGAACCAAAGACTGTGACATGTAATGAGACAACGCAACAATAGGACAGTGATTCAGAAGAAGAGGATGTCATACCCGATGAAATTATCAGAGAAGTTGAAGATTTTGAAAACAAGCCTAAGTCCAATCTGGACGAAACCGAGATAGTCAACCTGGGAGATTCAGAAACTGTCAAAGAAACTCGCATCAGCATTCATTTATCGCCATCAAAAAAAGAGGAATACACCCAGTTCTTGAAAGAGTATGAATACATACTCGTATGGTCGTACGATGACATGAATAGTCTAAGTACATCGATTGTGGCCCACAAGCTGCCGACCAATCCAATGTGCCCGCCGGTAAAGCAAAAGCTTAAAAAGTTCAAGCCTGATATGAGTCTGAAATTCAAAGAGGAAGTTACCAAGAAAATCAACGCCAAGGTTCTCAGGGTAGTTGAATATCCAACATGGTTAGCCAACATCGTGCCAATGCCCAAGAAAGACGGAAACGTTAGGGTCTGTGACGACTACCGGGATCTCAACCGGGCCAGTCCAAAAGATGATTTTCCCCTTCCAAACATACACATCCTGATTGAAAATTTTGCAAAGCATGAACTTCAGTCGTTCGTGGATTTTTTTTCCGGATACCATCAGATATGGATAGACGAAGAAGATGTTGAGAAAACGGCTTTCATCACGTCGTGGGGAGTCTACTGTTATAAGATGATGCCATTCGGCCTAAAGAATGTTGGGGCCACCTATAGGAGAGCTATGACCACTATCTTCCATGACATGATACACAAATAAATCGAGGTGTATGTGGCTGATGTCATCATCAAGTCCAAAAGAGCCACCGACCATACAACAGATTTGAGAAAGTTCTTCGACAGACAGCGAAAGTATAACTTAAAATTAAACCCCGTGAAGTGTGCGTTCGGGGTTCCTGCTGGGAAGTTTCTTGGGTTCATCGTCAGCCGCCGAGGGATAGAATTGGATTCATCAAAGATCAAAGCCATCCAAGAGTTACCACCACCAAGGAACAAGAAAGATGTGATGAGTTTCCTGGGACGCCTTAACTACATCAGCCGATTTATAGCCCAGTCCACGATTATATGTGAACCAATCTTCAAGATGATAAATAAATATGTTACGACCAAATGGATCGAGGATTGTCAGAAAGATTTCGACAGAATCAAGGAATACTTGTCAACGCCACCAGTTTTTATCCCGCTAGAGCCATTTAGACCCTCGCTACTCTACCTTGCGGTATTAGATGAAGCTTTTGGATGCGTTGTGGGGCAGCATGATGAGACAGGAAAGAAGGAACATGTTATTTATTACCTAAGTAAGAAGTTCGCTCCATATGAGGCACGATATTCTCTACTGGAACGTACCTGTTGTGCTCTGACCTGGGTAGCCCAGAAGCTGAGGCATTACTTCTGTGCCTACACAACATATCTCATATCAAGGATGGATCCCTTGAAGTATATCTTTCAGAAGCCCATGACCACTAGCAAGCTGGCCAAATGGCAAATCCTGCTGAGTGAGTTCGACATTGTCTATGTGACTCAGAAAGCGGTCAAGGGGCAAGCATTGGAAGATCATCTTGCCGAGAATCCTGTGGGAGGAGAATACGAACCCCTGAAAACATATTTTCCCAATGAAGAAGCGTTATTCATAGGAGAAGACATTACAAAATCCTATGACGGTTGGAGAATGTTCTTTGACGGAGTAGCCAATTTCAAAGGAGTCGGCATTGGAGCTGTCCTGATATCAGAAACAGGTCAACATTACCCAGTATCTGCCAAACTCATATTTCCCTGCACCAATAATATGGCAGAATATGAAGCCTGCATCTTAGGGCTCAATATGGTCGTTGACATGAATATCCAGGAGTTGTTAGTAATTGGTGACTTAGACCTGATAATACACCAAGTACAAGGATAATGGGCTACCAAGAATTCCAAGATACTGTCGTATCTGCACCATGTGCAGGAACTGAGAAAGAGGTTCGCGAACACAGGATTTCGGCACGTCCCCAAAATTCAGAACGAGTTTGCCGATGCATTGGCCACTCTATCATCCATGATAAAACACCCAGCTAAGAACTTCATTGATCCTATTCCAGTAAAAATCCATAGTCAACCAACATACTGTGCCCAAGTTGAAGAAGAAAAAGATGGAAGACCATGGTTCCACGACATTAGGGAATACTTGTCAAAGGGAGAGTACCCGGAGCTTGCAAATCACACTTAGAAACGCACGCTCCGGAGATTGTCCAACAATTTATTTCTCAGCGGAGGAAACCTATACAGGAGAAATCTCGACTTGGGATTATTAAGATGTGTCGATTCAAAGCAAACTTCCAGACTACTTGAAGAGATACATGCTGGGACCTGCGGCTCGCACATGAATGGTTTTGTCTTGGCAAAGAAAATACTCAGAGCCGGTTACTTCTGGATGACCATGGAAATGGAGTGCATCCAGTATGCCCGAAAATGCTACCAATGTCATGTACATGAAAATATGATAAAGGTATCCCCAAACGATCTCAACGCAACAAGCTCGCCTTGGCCGTTCGCTGCCTGGGGAATGGACGTCATTGGACCGATAGAGCCTACCGCCTCAAATGGACACAGATTCATCTTTGTAGCTATTGATTATTTCACCAAGTGGGTCGAAGAATCGTCCTACAAAGCAGTGACTAAGAAAGTCGTGGCAGACTTTGTCCACGACCGAATCATTTGTTGGTTCGGGGTTCCAGAGTCAATCATCACCGACAACGGGTCCAATATCAACAGTGATCTGATGAAAGCCATGTGCGAGACTTTCAAAATAAAGCACAAGAATTCCACAGCTTATAGACCTCAGATGAATGGAGTTGTAGAAGCCGCCAACAAAAACGTCAAAAAGATAATGAGAAAGATGATAGAAAAGCACAAATAGTGGCACGAAAAGCTATCATTTGCATTACTAGGATACCGCAACACAGTTCGCACATCAACTGGGGCAACTCCTTACTTGCTGGTTTATGGTACAAAAGCTGTTATTCCTGCCGAAGTGGAGATCCCTTCCTTAAGAATCATACAAGAAGCTGAGCTAAACGACGTAGAATGGATAAAAGGCCGGTACAAGCAGTTGGCCCTCATAGATGGGAAAAGGATGAATGCAATATGTCACAGACAGATTTATCAGAGCAGAATAATTAGAGATTTTAACAAAAAAGTCAAACCAAGACAGTTTACATCGGGGCAGCTGGTGTTAAAAAAGATCTTTCCACATCAAGATGAACCCAAAGGGAAAATTTCTCCCAACTGGCAAGGTCCGTATATGGTTCATCGAGTATTGATAGGATGAGCTCTTATAATTGCAGAAATGGACGGAGAAGTCTCGCCAAAGCCAATCAATTCAGATGCAGTCAAACGCTACCCCGATTTGAACTGAACTACGCCTGACCTGATTTCCATTTAAGAGGGGATACGTAGGAAGCCCTATGGGTTTGGTCATAATTCAATAAAAATATCATTTCCCCCGCAATTGGAAACTGGGGCATAATTTTTGAGAAGGACACTCAAAATTCTGAAGGAAGTTCCGATCGCAATATGCACAACGGTTAGAATCATCAACCATCTAACTGGGGCAGAATTTTGAGGAGGACCCTCAAAATTCCGTACCATGTGTGGTTGCAATGTCTTGAACTATGTCACGGTCGTCGGTTCATCTAAATTTCTCAAAATATATTTTTACTATGTCTTTATAAAAGCATGTTTCAAAATATAGATGTGTTTAGCAAACGCTAGCCCGATGACATAAACACGATCATCAGACTAAGAAGAACGAAGCAAGAAAAGCCAGCGGGGATACGAAACAACCTTCCCCATCTAGAGAACTCATGATTTTTCTTTGGATGCAGGAATAAAGAACAAACAGGTTTCGAAGTCACGAACTTCAACATAGTCGCAAAAGCAAATTTTACTATCAGCACAAAAGAACGAACATGCTCCATAGTCAGAGTTCTCACAAAAATTTCAATACCACAACATATTACCAACTAAGAAATCCTACAAGCATTTGCTATTTGTTCCTTTGCATAGGGCCAAGCCCTGCCTTCATCTTGCATGGGACTAAGCTTTGTCCCACATTTGGCATAAGGTTAAGCTCTACCTCCATTTGCATAAGGCTAATCATCTTCTTTCCGTCTGCATAAGGCTAAGCTCTGCCTTCCATCTGCATAAGGCTAATCTCTGCCTCCATCTTGCACAAGGCTAATCTTCTGCCTTCATTTGCATAAGGCTAATCTTCTGCCTTCCATTTTCATAAGGCTAATCTTCTGCCTTCCATTTGCATAAGGCTAAGCCCCTGCCTTCCCTTGCATAAGGCTAATCTCTGCCTTCCATTTTTCGTAAGGCTAACTGCTGCCTTCCTATCTGCATGAGGATAAGATCCTCCTCCAATGTACTTTTTCATCGAGACTAAGCGCTGTCTCTCAAGCATTATCTACTTCGCTTCTCTTTCGGGCTAAGCTCTGACCTTCAATTCACAAGACCAAGCTCTGTCTTGTCAGCATTATATTATTGCATATCATGGGCTGAAATATCGCCAACCTATCCAAAGGCATCATAGTCTAACGGCATCATCCTCATAGCCGGATGACACCATGTCATGGCCTAAGGATCTACAATTTGCATATCATTATTCAAAGGCATCATAGTTCGGAGGCACCATCTGCATGGCCCGAGAACATCATTTCATGGCCTACGAATCTTTCATCAAGACATTCATAGCCCAGGACATCATGGTCTAAGTACGTCATCCCTAACCATCCAAAGACAACTTTCATAGTCCAACGGTAACCTGCATCATGTTTAAATTTATGCATAGTATACGCTTGTATTGCTTTTATTTACAGGTAACCCGGCAAGCAACGGCTATCCCAGTAGGAGAAATCCCGCTCCAGTTCTCCCAACCGTATCAAACCTGATATCCCGCAAGTCGTTTATTCGCTCATCCCTAGATGTTGCGTCCGTTCTTGTGATAACTTCATCGGTATACTTCACCGATGAATTCGGAACTACATACGACCTGATTAGTAGCTATTTTGAAAATTATTTCTAATTAATTTAAGTTGGCTATTTAACAAATAGCCACTCTCATTTTAATTCTAGCCTAATTAAACCAGCCCCCAAACCCAATTATATTAGCCCAAAACCCCTTAATAATACCAGCCCAAAAACCTTGAGCCCAATCTGATATGCCCAAACCCAATACCCCATTTCAATCTTGTCCGTTGATAACTCAGATCAACGGTCCATATCTTCATTACCTTAATTAAACTAAACGAACCCCCCAAACACCTCTCATTTCCCTCACACACCCGCCATCACTCTTCCCTTTCTCTCTCAAATCCTCTCAACCAAACCCTATCTCTCAAGCGTCGGCATAAACTCCACGTTGTGATGTTTCTATGCATTCTCCGGCTAGTCCTGGCCTTTTACGCTCCGTGGCTCTTCGATTTTATGAATCCTTGAAAGGGTTTCAAAAGATTCTGACTGACTTGGGTTTGAGTCTATGTTCGCTGGCCTGTCTCAGGCCATTTCTCGTTTGTAAGTTAGAATCTCGCCTTGTTTCATTACAACTCTATGGTTTCTAAGCTGATTCTCTCATCTCTGGGTTGTCTATTACTGAAACCCTATTTTTTAACTCTTGACTTCTTAGACCTGTAATAGATCTGAGTATATCTTGAGTTATTATTCTGTTTTCTTTAATGATTTCTCCAATTTTTGCTAAAACGTCTCTTCGTCTTCAAACTAGGGTTTCTTGACCCCTTTTCAAAAATGATTCTCCTTCTAATTTAAGTGTTATTCTATGATTTTCAATATGTTTAAGAGTCTATTTATGTTTTTCCCCTTTTGTCTGACTTATAATTTCAAAACCCTAAGTTTCTTGGTCTTAACCATGGGTTCTGAGTCTGTTCCTGCTTATTTGTTCATTTGATTCATTTGCATGTATGTTATTTATGAATTCGTTCAGAGTTTATGTGATTTCACCTTATTAGGGTTTCTTATTTTGCTTATTCCCGCCTATTATGTGTTTATCTCGCTTATTCTCAGAAGTTTGTGTTCATCATTACCATGTTCTAGTTTGGATCCCTGATTCTATGTCATTTTTACTTTACCGTGCCTATTAGGGTTCTGATTCTTGCCTTTGTCCTGCCTATTATATATTTATTCCGTGAAATTTTTGTTGATTCCCCTTAATCAATACTACTCATGTTTGAATCCCTAATTCTCTGTGATTGATACCCTTCATTCTCTACTTATTTCAACCTCGAAAATATTTTCTTGCCTTATTTTATGGACGATTATGCTGTCAATTGATTTTTTTAAGTACTTTCCTTAATAATATATCCTGAACCTAGCCTCTATTACATGTCTTATACTTCTATGTGCTGAGATTGTTTCTATGTGTTATATTCCAGTCACATATTGTACCTGTCATGACCCCAGTTCGCACTCCGTGAACATGTCTTTATGGCACCTAGTCCCTATAACTAGGTAAGTCTAACAATGGGGAAAAACAACATAACTTGCGGAATAATTAATTAAAACTGAACAACTAAGGAAAGACTGTATATAAATGCCGATCGACATACACAATCCAATAATGCGGAAGTCTAAAATATCACCCCAAAACCCGAAAAATCACGAGAAACACAGGCTAACAGAAATGTAATACACTACTCTAACTCCAGAATGTCTAAACAAATGTAAGGAAGGAAAAGCTTTCCACAAAAGCTAGAATAAGATAGAGACTCCTAGTCTGCGGACGCGGCAGATATACCTCGAAGTCTCTGCTGGATCTCTCAACCTCGGGGATAGTGCGCCTGAGTGGAGGTACCTCGATTTGCACATGAAAAACATGCGCAGAAGGGGCATGAGTACACCACATCGGTACTCAGTAAGTGCCAAGCCTAACCTCGGTCGGGTAGTGACGAGGAAGGTTAGGGCCCTACTGAGGTTAACCAATATAATAGAAATTTACAATATGAAAACAGACAGTAATAATGGTACAACAGTGAAATAAGACAGGTCAACAAGGCAATAACAAAACACAAGGACAGAGTAAACATGAAATATGAACAACTCGATAACAATGGTAACAATGAGGATCTCCCAGGATACCGTCCCGTAGTCCTTTTCTCAAATGTCTAGTGGATCTACCGGGATACCGTCCTGTAGTCCCAAAGTAAATGTGCAGGGGGATCTCTAGGGATACCGTACCGTAGTCCCAAAGTAAATATGCAGGGGGATCTCCCGGGATACCATCCCATAGTCCCAAAGTAAATATGCAGGGGATCTCCCGGGATACCGTCCCGTAGTCCCAAAGTAAATATGTAGGGGGATCTTCCAGGATACCGTCCCGTAGTCCGAAAGTAAATATGCAGGGGGATCTCCCGGGATACCTTCCCGTAGTCCCAAAATAAATACGCAGACACAACAAGAAGACAGTCAGAAATGGAGTGCAAAAAATACAAGTCAACACGTAGTTCTAGCCAAACATGCTTCACGTAGTACAGTTAAAGCAACTTAAGCAAATAGGCAATTCAAGTCAACTAGGCATGCTTTTCTAAACTGACATAGGCTATAATTGCAAGTATAATAAAGCAGGTAAGAAAGAAACTCAGTCTAAGTATTTAAAGTAAAACCGGATTTTCAACAATTAGCACAAGTACGCGCTTGTCACCTCACGTACTGGGAATTCAATTACCAAATATCACATCCTAAGGGGAAAGGTCCCCCACACAAGGTTAGACGAGCCACTTACCTCGAACTGGCTCAAAATCAACTCGAAACCACACTTTTGCCACGAGTATCCGACTCCAAATGGCCCAAATCTATACAATTCAATTACATATCGTAAATAACATCTCAAGCAACTGATTCTACTATTTAATTCAAAGCTAAGGCGCGGAATTAGGTAAAATAACCAAAATTCCCCTCGGTCCCACATATCAGAATCGGGTAAAAGTTATATTTTCCGGATACCCATTCACTCACGAACTCACTCGACCAGAAATAATCTAAATCCGATGCCAAAAACCCCATAAATTCTCAGAATTTCGGTTTGGGGAAGTTTCATCAATTTCCCATGGTTTTTACCCCATTTTTTATAATTAAACTAAAGAAAACAATGGGGATTAGTGGTCTAACAATGAATTAGGATTAGAAAATGTTACCTATGATCCTTCTCTTCAAAACCCACTGAAAATCGCCAATTCCCGAGCTCACACACGATTTTTAGACTTATGAACTAAACCCTTGAATTTTTGGAATAAAACACGCAGGGATCTCGCACCTGCGGTCCCGATCACCGCAGCTGCGGTACCACACCTACGGAAAAAGCATCACAGGTGCGGAATTCACTTAAGTCCACTGGGCTGCACCTGTGGTCGTTTGGTCGCGCTTGCGATCCCGCACCTTCGGAACCCAGGTCACACCTGCGACCACTGGTCAAAACCTCCTCCATCGCACCTGCGATCAAACCACCGCGCCTGCGAGTCCGCACCTGTGGAAAAACCTTTGCAGGTGCGAAAACACGAGAAGAGGTCTGGTTCAGCCATTTGATAAGTCCCAATTTCTCCCGTTAAGCATCCGAAACAACCCCGAGGCCCCCGAGACCTCAACAAAAACCACCAACCAACCTTAGCACCTTATTTGAACTAGTTCGAGCCTTAACAACACGTCTCATAACATCAAAATCATCGATTATGCATAGGTTCAAGCCTAGGAACTTAGGAAAATTCTAGAATTCACATCCGACGCCGAAACACGTCTAAACTCATCCGAATGACCTCAAATTTTTCACACACATCCCAAATTACAAGACGGAACTACTTCAACTTCCGGAATTCCATTCTAACCCTCAGATCAAAAACTCACTATCGGACTAGGAACTTCAAAAATTCAAACTTCGGCATTTCAAGCCTAAATGAGCTACGGACTTCCAAAATACATTCCGAACATGCTCCCAACCCTGAAATCACCTAACGGAGCTAACATAACCATCACATTTCCATTCCGAGGCCGTCTTCACTCTGCTCCAACTACAGGCAACTTTCCAACAATTAAGCTCTCATTCAGGGACTAAGTGTCCCAAAACTCTCCGAAACTCAAAACCGAACTTCCCTGCAATTCAATTTAGCAGACATAGACTTGGGGAAAACAGTTAATAGGGGATCGGGGCGTTAATTCTTAAGACGACCGGCTGGGTCGTCACAATACCCTTCCTTATTTATTACATTTCTATTACCGTTTGAAGTTAACTCCTTAATTGAAGGGAGTACTTACATTGATTTTATGGTGATTGATTCTGATTCCCCAATCACTGCATGACTTTGATTTTTACCTTATTCTCTACCTAGTTTAAAACTATATATACGTTTCTCTTTCATTAACACAAGACACGAGCACATTGGTTCAAAAATCTCTCTCTTTCTCTCTCTCTCACACTCAAAACTTTCTGCTCTCTTTCTGTGTTACTTACTATTATTCTGAGTTAGCCGGCTGAAAGCCAAGGCTAACTATTGTGCTCTCCTGTCCCTTCACTTTTGTGTTTACTGTCTTCTTTACTGGTATGTTCTCATTTCAATTCAAGTCCCAAACCAATATGCTTCTTTTACTGCTTCAGTTTAATATGTTTCTAATATGTTTCTATCTGTGGTTTTGTTGTTCAACCTGCAACTAATATGTCTAGTTTATTGCTTTATCAGCATGCTTCTGAATATGTCCAATCCCTTAGGATCAGCCTTCTTATGAACCCCCTTTTGTATTATACCTCAATGTGACTCTGCCTCATTTATGTTTTCCCTGATTTCTATAATGAACCTTTTTTGTGCAAAGTAGTTAGCTATCCTAAGTTGTCTGATCCTGTGTTGGTTCTGAGATTCATGATATGCTGATTCCCTAAACCCCTATAAGAATTTTCATGCTCCTGTAACTATGTGTGCACTACATGTGCTCTATGTGTCCCCAATCCCCATCATCCCTGTGTGTCAGTTTTTTCTTCCTGTTTTGGTTTTGTATTCTTTAAGTATTGATGAGTTTGGTTTTGGCTCTATGTTTGATCTGTTGTTGTTTAATTATATAAATCTCTCTTTTCAAAAGTTTTTTTACTGAATGACTCCCTCTTTTATTTCGCAAAACTATTTCAAGAAAGTCTCTTTTAAAACTGTTTTCTTACTAAAACCTTTTCAAAACTACGTCAAGCACTCTCACTCTACGCTTAGGTCCTTAAGTTCTTCCCCTCCGGTGTATGACTGCCTTGGGATTCCTGTGAGATCCCTCTGAACTCTGATGCACTGGGGCTGGCACTTCCACACTGCACTTACTTAATTATGGTTGTGAAATATGGGTGTGAGCATTTCTCGAGATCTCTTGAGGTCCTTAGGGAACTCTGCCACACCCGGATATAAGAAAGGCTATGAAATATTTGGGCATTTGAGGTTCTGAGAATCTGGGCCTATTTTCAGGCTCACTATAGTGTAACTTCTTATTTTTCTTTATCTATTTATGTAATTCATTCACATTGGTTTGTAATAATTATTGTAAACGAATATTGGGGATTAATAGTGAAAAGAGGAGGGTAGCCATGTCTGTTATCGATATCAATGGGGTACAAACCATGCCTTAGGCTTACATTTCTATGTGCGCAATAGAATCCATGTTTAGGACCAATACATTCTAAGCATGTCATGCATTAGATATCATGTTCTTAGGTTTACTGTTTCAACATCACATTTCACATTGTTTTATCACTTAGAAATCATGCTTCAGGGCTAGATAACAGCACTAACATGAACTGTTTTTCCTGCACATTTTTGAAGTCATGCTTAACAATGTTGTAATCTTTTTGTGCATCCTGCTCTACATATCCTAAGATCATGTTGTGCATTTAGAAATCCTGCTTTGGGAACTCTGCATATAAATTTATGCATTTTATATGCGCATTCGATACCATGTTTTAGGACCTCACTAAGTCACACCTAGGTAAGCTACTGATGCATGAAAAAGAACATAAGACAGTCTCACATATGATTCTCATGTGTTAGTAAAACTGGTAATAACCGCTGTGTCCTTGCAACACTTAGAAAAATATGCTTTAGGTAAAACAACTTCTAAACAGTATAAATAATTCTGGTAACAATTTTGCATTCCCCCACGCCTAGGCAAGCCTTAGGTAACCAACTTTTATAAAATTGGAAAATTGTTGCTTTTGTGTTTACTGCCTAATTGTTAACATGCTTAAAATCAGTAGGCAAACTGATTAGGGCCCCAGCTTCTGGGTTTATAAACAAATTTGCATATCTCTTGTATTTTGATACTCACCTAGACATCATGTTTTAGGCTCTTGCTTAATAATACTACCCTTGTTTGTGTTTGAGACGTATTGTTTACATGCAATATTTGTGGAGGTAAACCTGAGCCTCTTAATTGCTTCCTTCCTATTTTATCTGTTCAAGTCCTATCTGTTCTTGCCTGTCGCCTAGTATTTTCACCTTTTAACCTTTGGGGTTTGTCTATAACCACTTATAGGTAGAGTTCCTAAATTCCTCCAGGGCCATTAAGAAGGGACGGGTAACAGCACGCATAGAGATCGTTAAACAACATCCGCTTTAATAACCACTAAGGGGTGGGAAAGGGTAGATATGGATATGATAGCTGGTGCGCTAATGCAACGTGTATCCCCTCTTATGAGGAGTGATTACCGGGCATTGTACTGATGTGATCCTATAGGATAAACAACCTAGGACTCCCTATCCCTTACATATGTGTTCCTAGACTCTAAATCTTTTAATATTTAGCACATATGTGTGCTTAGACTGCGAATCTTCTAAAAAAAACCTTTATTTTTTACCTATGTGTTTTTATTGCTTATGTGCTACCTGTTTTAAAGTTCACAAAGTTTGTTTGGTCGGGAACCACAATTGTGGACTTCGAGGGGTGCCTAACACCTTCCCCTTGAAGTAATTTCAAGCCCTTACCCTATCTATAGTTATCCAATCTGTGTTTGTAAACGACCCTTAGTAGGTGCCCTAATGCACCTTAATTCGTTAGGTGGCGACTCTTCAAATCCCTTACATCCCTTTTCTCAAAAGGAAACGAGTTGTTCCAATAATGTCAAAAACCTGACTAATCTGAGAGGAGAGGAAAAAGGGGACACGAAAAAAGGGATGAAAAAATCATCAGTAACCTGAGGATGGAGGTTCATATCACGACCTAAATCCGAACTCAGGTTGCGATGGCACCCTTGCTTAACTTACTTTTGAGATATTAAGTAGAAACAGATAACCTAGGAAAATGTTATGCAAAATAAATAATCTGGAAGTCATAATTAACGATTACATTCCCAAAATAAAGTCTACTAGCGGGTGTGTGCCAGGAACTAGTGTCACAAGTCTACAGGCATCTAGTAGAATAATATCAAAAGAATGAAAGTCTGTCCTACTGTCTGAGTAAGCATATACAAAAATAACAAGAGAATCGCTCCAATGTGCTGCTGGAAATCGCCAAGAAGAGCAGCTCACCGTGAATCCTCGACCAGTAAAACTCAGGAACGAGCTACGGACTGGAACCCAGATGCACCTGCCTCAGAACCTGTACAATTAAGTACAGAGCGTAGCATGAGTACATAAACAATATGTACCCACTAAGTATCCCCCCTAATATCGAAGATGTAGTGACGAGAGGTCGACTTGACACTTACTAGGGTCCAAACAGTGTATTTAGGTGATAATTTAAAAGAGGACAACAAAAAAGCATGGATAGTAAGAAAATAAATATCAAATCGTAATAAAATCCAAATATGTAGTGAAGCATCAATTTACAAGTTTTCAGTTTGATCCTCCAGGATAATTCACAGCTCAACAGTCATAAACAATATCAGGTAAATAGTATGCGCATAGTGGAATAAGGACATCCGGCCAGGGTCAACATAATAATAATAATAATTGTGCACTGCCAAAGGGTCGAACGACACGAACCATAGATGCATCTATCAACCTGCCGTGGCGTACGACCCGCTCCCATGAGAGTAAGGGAAGGAATCACTCCTCTCGCGGGATATAAATTGCGAAGCGGTCGCATGCAAACACAACATATTTCTTTAAATTCTTTTCAAATAACAATTCCTTTAAAAACATCAAATTCTCGGTTTTTCTTAAAAACAAAGTTGCATACAATGAATTTTAAAAAGCATATAACTCAAGTTAATGGAATTCACATGGCATGGTGTGGGCCTAACTACCCGGACATAACAATAATAGTCACTACGCACGGGATCTCGTCACCTCGCACTTACGTAGTCCCCCACAATAATAACACGTAATCATTTAATTCACCTATGGGGAAATTTCCCTCTTACAATGTTAGAAAGGAGACTTACCTCATGTCAAGCCTACTTTCCGGGTCAAGAATGCGCCCGAAACTCCAAATTCGTCGCCCGAGGACTCGAAACTAGTGAAATATCACATAAATAAATCAATCTATACTGAAAAGTATGAAATTTCCCTATTTAAATGATTATTTCAACATAATTTACAAAATCCCAAAATACGCCCCCAGGCCCACATGCTCGGACTCCGGAAATTTCCGGAGGAAATACTTACCCATAGCCTAAGGATCAATATTATATGGTTTTTGTACGATTCCGTAACACATTTCTTTTTAATTTCCCATTTTTGTCAAAAACCTAGGTTTTACTCTAAACCCATGATTTCCACTTATTTAATGTGTTAATCTACCTAGGAATTCAAGTATTAAGCTAAATTTATAGTAGGAGTTACTAAACTTACAGTAGCTAGGTCGAATACCCTCCTTGTATGCTCTCAAAATCGCCCAAGAATGAAGAAAAGTGTTCAAAAATGGCTAAGTCCCGTGTTTAAAACGAAGTGCACTGCCTACAGACTTTTTGCACTTGCGGCTCGAGGACCGCACATGCGGTCTCGCATCTGCGAGAAAAGTCTCGCACCTGCGGATAAGGGGAAGAGGGCCTGGTTTCGCACCTGCGGAGTGGAGTCCGCACCTGCGGATCCGCTTCTGCGGAAAGGGGTCCGCACCTGCAGAAATGGGAAGCTCACTCAGGAGTTGCACCTGCGAGACATGAACCGCAGGAGCGGTCTCGCACCTGCAACATGACCTCCGCAGGTGGGGTCGCACCAGGTCTAGTGCACCAGCAGTCATTTTAGGCTGGTTTTTTTCTCGCTCGATGCCTGAATGGCATCTGGGCCCACTCGAGACCCCGTCCAAATATACCAGAAAGTCCTAAATCATAATACGGACTCGCTCGAGCCTTCGAAACGTCCGAAACAGCGCTAAATCTAAAAATCATAACCAAAACCTATTGGATCAAACTTAAGAACTTCAAGTTCTTTCAATTCACTAACCATACGCCGAACCTATCTATACTACTCAGAATAACACCAAAATTTTCAAGCAAGTCATAAATGACATAACAGAGCTATTCCCGGTCTCGAAATCCCGTTCGGACCTTGATAACACAAAACACGTTCCAAACCTCAATTTGAACTTAAGGACATTCTTATTTCACTATTTGGCGCCGAAACGCTCCCGGGTCATCGAAAACCCGTTCCGAACACACGCCCAAGTCTGAAATCATCATACGAACCTACCGAAATCTTAGAATCTCGATTCTGGGGTCGTTTACTGAAAATGTTGACTAAAGTCAAACTTGGTCTTCAAGGCCAACCTTAAGGAACTAAGTGTTTCCATACCACTCCAAACTCCTCCAAACGTCGGACCATCCATACCCGCAAGTCATAAATCAGTAAAAGCAACTACGGGAAGTCCCATTTAAGGGCACGGGGTCCCAGAACACAAAACGACCAGTCTGGTCGTTGCAGTTCATGAGTATGAGTTTGATTTGACTAAAGTTGAAAAGTTAGCAAATTGGGCAGAAGAATAGGCTCATCATTTGAGGTAGAAATATGGCAAAGAAATCGTAATCTTAAAAGAAAAATTATTTTCCATGGGAAATGAAATGGTCCAACAGACTAATGATTTAAAATAGAAAGGGAGCACTGTTATGCACAAATTTGCCAGTTGGAAGGAACAGTGCAACAACTACAGGACCAAAACAATGCAAATGCCAAAGTATTGGAAGTCCGAGCACAACAAATAGGGCACCTTCTTCAGGAGAAAGGGGTCATCAGGAATAGGATCAAAGAAATAGCTGACTAAGTTGTGCAGAAATGTCACGAATGCGAGAGCATGACTACCTCCATGTTTTTTGCCTCTATGATGACTTTAGTCCACCAGGTGATGGATGATTTGGACCGACTTCAGGGAGACATTGCACATAGGTCTGCACAGAGACCAGCCAATGCACCACGGGCCCCGAGAAGACAAGCAAAAGCCCTCCTTTACTTTTGATGATTTTGTTTTAGAGTCTGTGTTTTATTGCTTTCTAGAATATTAAGTTGTTTTGTCTTTTGGAGTCTGTATTGTTTCTTTATGGTTGTCAGTATTTCAAATTACTTGTAATGAAAAAAAGGCTATCTTTAGTAATGAAATAAAATATGCACCTTGTTATTTTCCTTGAACTACGTGATGGTTTGATTCATGCGGCATCATGATACGTAGGCAGTCCACACAGGATTCGATCATAACCCTAAAAGAAAATAATCAAGAAAGAAAAGAGTGAAACATTAAAGCCGGGATGAAACACACAGCCGTCACAAACATTTTAGAAAATATTTGAATGCTTAGGTGCATTGCATCTGATACGCTCAAATTACACCTTAAAATAGCGTAAGCGGTCGATTGTCAAATATAATAACCCAACAAGGTTGGGGTCGAATCCCACAGAGAACAATATGTAGGCGATTAGGAATGTAAGAGAATTATCACTTATCGCGCAAAGCCAAACAAATAGATTTTAGTTTTTAAAGTGTTTATAACTAAATGCGAAAATATAAGCTAACCTTGAAACCAAATAAAGTGATCAATGGCAACAAGTATGAATTCATCGGGAATTACACTCAAGTAAAGATCCGATGTATTTCACGATTTTATAAATATGAGCGAGTTTATGTTAATTAGACACGGATAATAATTCTTAATTAGCTTTTTCCAAAGACTAATAAAACTTCCTAATTGAATTATTCCTAACCCAATTAAGAGATTAAGCACACCCGGATATGGCTACACGTCAACTTTACCACTTTTCTCACCACTTTGACGATATGAACTGGGCACCTAGCGTGGAATCAAGCTTGTGACCACAGGCGGTAGGGGGTGGTAAGTACATGATCGAGCCAATCCTCAAATTTTTTATTTTGAACTTCTTGACTTTCATGTGAGGTATGTCATTTTGCTTTCTTGTTTCCTCAACTTGTAAGATGTATGGTATGAGTTTTTCCTCCTCAGTAATCCCTCATCGATCCATGTAGTTCAACTTCTGTATCACCACACAATTCCAATGTTGAAATATGCTTGGAATGTGCCTTCAAACCTCCAACTTGCAATTTTCCCCAAATTTTGAAATCATCCTTTGCCCCCGGAATAGAGTCAATTTCAACAAAATTTTCAAGTACCCCTGTTGACTCTAATTCCATATTTTTCTCGGCATCACGAACACTCATGGAGTCAGTTGGCGGATGTTCAAGGCTTGATTACTCAAAGTAAGTCTCACTCTCACCCTCGGAATTGGACTCTTCTTGGCTTCCATCCACACTCTCAACTTGAGAGGCATAATGAGCCTCCATCAATGCTTGAATTTGATCTTCCAAAAGGAGGATGTGCTCATCACTTTGAGTCACATCATGTTTCAATTCCTCGAGTGCAAAGTTATTCTCTTCCTCATTTTCAAGAATGGCCTCCAACATGAGCATCATCCTCTCATTTTGAGCATTTGAGAGTTCTTCTTTGTTTTGTTCAAGTACCAAGGAAGAATTTTCAACTTCAAACTCTAAGGAAGGTTCTTGGCTATCACTCACCTCCAAGGATTTTTGAACCCTTGAAGCTTCAATCATAGCATCCATTTGTGAGTGCAACCTTTCAAGTGCCAAATCATTTTGGAGACTAGTCTCCAAAAGTTCTTCCAAGGCATTTTGCTCATGGTTCCCTTCTTCAAGTAGGCACTCCAACATGAGCTTGAACTCTCCATTTCTACCATTCTCAATTTCCTTCACTTCTTCACCCCTAAAATTTCCATCACAAAAAGTAGAATCATCATAGTGGGGGCTTGGGGAAGGGAAGGAAAACTATGCACAATCATACCAATGACCATTTTGGCGACCACACCTTTCACAAATACTCCACTCATGGGTTTGATATTGTGCGCACAATCCATCCAGGGAGAAATTTAAACAATTTTGCCACGAGTGTGGTCCTCCACAATAAGGACAAGGGTCATCAAAATATGAACAACTACCATCAGATCAATTTTCATTATATGATGCCATTTTTTTTAATGAAAACTTAAGAAAATAAACAAGAAAAATAATTACACAAATATTCACAAGTTTGAATCAAAGCACTTATGCTTACTTCTCAAACAACCTAAATTACGCCAATTTTTCCCCGGCAACGGTGCCAAAATTTGATACGCTCAAATTATACCTTAAAATAGTGTAAGAGGTCGATTGTCAAATATAATAACCCAACAAGGTTGGGGTCGAATCCCACAAAGAATAATATGTAGGTGATTAGGAATGTAAGAGAATTATCACTTATCGTGCAAAGCCAAACAAATAGATTTTGGTTTTTAAAATTTTTATAACTAAATGCGAAAATATAAACTAACCTAGAAAGCAAGTAAAAAGATCAATGGAAACAAGTTNTAGGTAGAATCTATAAAATGAGGGTTAAGGCCTCAAGTTCTTGTTAATTAATCTTTCCCAACCCCAAATTATCTTTTTCAAAATTAATTCGGAGTTAATGGGCGATTCCTAGGGTTAGCTAATCCCTTTGGAAACATTAAAGAACAAGAATAATTAAAGTAACAATAACTCACTTCATAAATATATAAAAATCATTCAATACATAAGCACAACAAGGCATTTAATCCACACTTTAAATATGAATATTTCCATAAACCAGATTCAAGTGAGGGAAAGAAATACTACACACTTAAATATTCAATACAAATCAAGAAAATGAATAAACAAACATAAATGGGTAAGAAACCCTTAACCACAAGGTTGAAATCTTTAAATCCCAAGTGTGTGTGCAAACCCTAGATTCCACAAATGTTTTCTCTCTTCTTCTCTTCTCAAAAATAATTTTACAATGCCAAAGATCTGCCAAAAGATCTGCTAGGTCGAGTATATGTGAGTTGGGAATAAGAAAATGTTATTTTACAATTCTGCCCAGTCCTGATGCCCGTTGACTGCACCTGCAGAATATTTCTCGCAAGTGTGGCTCCACAGAAGAGGACTCACCATCGTAGGTGCGAGTTTGGGTATCTTGAGCAATCTCCGCAGATGCGGTCGAAAGGTCGCACCTGCGGTTCCACAGGTGCATGAATTACTTTTGCAGGTGCGGCTGTGTATAATTTAGCTCTTCTTCGCAGGTGCGTTCCATGCTCCGCAGGTGCGAGGTCGCACCAGCGGCCCAGAGTTCGCCGGTGCGGAAACACTGGAGGTTTTGTGCATTTTTCACCACTTTGTGCTCAACTCCACTCCAATTCAACACCAACCACTTCATGGCATCATTTCCCTGAAATTCGAGCAATACACACTATAAACGACCTCATGTTATCATTGAGAGACGTAAAATCTAACGAAAAAAGGATAAAACGAGTGGTAAAATCACCACTCATCAGCATCCCAACGTGTGATTCCCTATATGTTAATATCTCAAACTAACCTGTTTGCTGTCTACTCTCAAAATGTTCTTACTTTTAAGGTGGTTGGTTTTTGTGGTGGTATTCTGGCAACACACCATTATTTTACAAGGTCCAAAGGAAGCGTTGCAATGGCCTCTGAAATTCATCTGTCTATTATCGAGCCTGAGGATAGCCCCGCATCGGTTATCCCACAGTCAGAATCAGCAGTTGCCGAAGAGCATAGGAGGCTGAGATGTCGCATGTTAGAAATGTGGGATTCTTGGTCTAATGGAAGGGAGCCGCCTAGTGCTATCCCCAGTTTCCCTGAGTTAATCCCAAGAACGGGAAGGACCACTAATGTTCCAATTTCAGCACCTAACCCGTTCATACCATTTGGGTTCCCTACTATGACATCAAACTTCACCGGAATGCCTTCTGAGGTCCGCCCCCAGGCACCGTCTTCTGGAATACCATCTATTGTATTCACTGTACCACCAGCTTCTGGTATTGTGCTACCAACATTGCCACGACTGAGCTTTGAGCCATCAAATTTCCTTTTTAAAGCTCCACAATTCCAACTGGGGATACTACCCGAGTCACTCTGAACTCTTATCCGCAACATCCACAATCTGAATCTCCTATGGAATAGGAGAGAATCTTGAGAAATCCCGAACAAGAGGAGATGACGTGGAAAATGAAAAGTCTTGAGCAAAGCTTGAGAAACATACAGGGCCTGAGTGGCCAAAAGAGCGTATCTTACGCTGATCTATGCATGTTTCCTCATGTGCATCTGCCCGTGGGTTTCAAATCACCAAAATTTGGAAAGTATGACGGGCATGGAGACCCGATCGCCCATTTTAAATGATATTGCAATAAATTGAGAGGGGCAGGGGGAAAAGAAGAGGTTTTGATGGCATACTTTGGAGAAAGACTTGCTAGAATCGCCTCGGAATGGTATATATATCAGGACATCTCCCGTTGGCACATATGGGATGATCTAGCTCGGGGCTTTGTGAGACAGTTTCAGTACAACGTGGACATAGCTCCAAATAGAAATTCTCTATCCAACCTCAAGAAGAAACTTTCTGAAAGCTTCCGAGAATAAGGCATCCAGAGTAAAACCTCCTATGGATGAGATCGAAATGTTTAGTGTTTTCCTACAGGCCCAAAAGGCCAATTACTTTCAAAATATGATGTCTGCCACAGGCAAACTGTTCGCAAAGGCCATCAAAATTGCTGAAATGGTAGAAAATAACTTAAAAACGGGCCGTATCTTGAGTCAGTCAGCCCTGAGAGCCACCTCCCAAGCCATTTAGAGCGGCTCGGGAGGCCTAACAAGAAGGAAGAACAAAGAAGAAGGAGCCATGATGGAATCAAGCCTAAGAAGTTCTCGACGACCTCGGGACTATCCAGGTCCATCTCCGAGAGCTTCACAACATTATTTTCCTCATCAAGATGCAGCCTATGTTATGCCTCCCCATCCCTACGCAGTAATAAGTGCTCAGTCATACCCACGGCCACAACAACAATACAATCAGAACAAAGCTCCACTTCCCAGATATAACCATCCTAACCAAGCTCCATATAATCCACATCCTCCCCAGAACAATTACCAATACAATACCCATCCCCGTGAACCACCCAAAAGAACCAACGTCACGCCTATTGGTGAGTCATACTCTAGCCTCTTTCCAAAATTGGTTCAGATGGGTCTTTTGCAGTCTATGCCTTCAAACAGACAGAATCCAGGATATCCATCATACATGCCAGGTACCAGATGTGCCTATTATTCTGGGGCGGAAGGGCATGATACTGAGGACTGTGGGACTCTCAAAAGAGCAGTTGAAAGCCTAATTGAACAGAAAAAGGTAGTGCCGAGGGACGAGGAATTCCCCGATGTAACAAACAATCCATTGTAGCCCACAACAACAGGCCCGTCATCGGAATGATTTGCGAGGACAAGTAGTTCGATCCTACATTAAAAGCCATCATTTCCATCACAGACACAGAAAAGAAATAAAAAACGGTGGAAAAACCGGTCGGGGATGAAAAGAAAACAAAGCCTACCACCCATAATGAAGAAAAGTCTAAGAAAGTAGAGAGAGAGGTACCACCAACCAAATAAGTCGTCCTCTACGTCCCAAGAGCTCCCAGAAACATGCAGCTCATGTTGAGCCCTCCAAAGTGGTTGGAGCTAAGATCAAATTTGCCAAGAATATATGTACCAAAGGGGACTTATGTGGAAAAAGGGCTAGTCATCTCACCAAAAATGGATGAGCCTTTGAGTATCAGTCGCAGGCCACAAATTCCAATAAAAGATACTACTGCTTTTTTCCTGGTACTATAATCAGACACTGGTCACCTATAAAGGGAAGGAAGTCAGAGGGGAAGTGAATGAAACAAACCCATCTGGGAAGTATCATGACCCAGAGGAGTTGAAAAAAGCCAAACATAAACGTTTCCCCCTCAAACAGCCAGTTACTGTCGAAGAAGCCGAGGAATTCTTCCGAAAAAATGAAAACATCAGAGTATGCTGTGATTGATGAACTCAGAAAGGATCCTGCCCAGGTTTTACTCTTGTCTCTGTTGTTGAGCTTAAGAGAGCACCAAAAAGTACTTCTAAAGACGCTAAATGAGGCGTATGTGCCAATCGAGACTACGGTTGAACAACTGGAAAGAATGGCAGAGCGGTTCTTCGAAGTCAACAGAATCTCTTTTAGCCGAAATGACTTACCTCCCGAAGGAGCTTCCCATAACAAGGCTTTGCACTTAATAGTCAAGTGTGAGGGTTATTATGTGAAAAGATTCATGCTGGACGGTGGATTCGGGGTAGATCTTTGCCCTCTATCAACATTGCAAAGAATGGAAATTGGGACTAAAAGGACAGGCCAAATAATGTTTGTGTCCGGGATTTCGATGGCGTCAAAAAGGATACTATAGGAGAAATTAATTTAATCCTAACCATTGGCACTGTGGATTTTGAAATAACGTTCCAAGTTCTGTACATGGACACTTCCTATAACTTTCTACTAGGAAGGCCCTGGATCCATGCTGCGGACTCTACCCTCCATCAAATGGTCAAGTTCGAATATGAGAACCAAGAGATAATTGTCCATGGAGAAGATGAACAGTCAATCTACAGGGACCCATCAGTCCCTTGTCTTGAGGCACGAGAGGGAAGTGAACACATTGTTTACCAGGCTTCATAAATTTGTGCTTGTTGATCAGTGCGAGGAAGGAACTCCATGCCCTCAACCCTGTTTGTCGAGCGCATCAATCATGGTCGCCGGCGAAATGATCAAACATGGATACAATCTCGGGAAAGGGCTTGGGGCATCCTTAAAAGGCATCACAGAACCTGTTATGTTGCCTGGCATCAAGAAATTCTTTGGCATAGATTTTCAAGCTACCAACGCCGATGAAGAATGGGCTGAAAAACGTAAGAGAGATGGGTGGGTTTTGCGTCAGCCAATTCCGCACCTCGCCAAGTCATTTCTTAAGCCAAAGTACATAGAAGAGGAAGAAGAGGCCTTTACGGCCGAGGAAATTGAGGATATCTGTGAAGCAATGAGGAAAATGCTCTATGAATTCCACATGGTTCAGCCGGGCGAAGGTTCGAGCACCGCTGAGGTGCAATACATGGGACTAAATGCCAAATTGAAAAATTGGGAAGCTACTCCCTTCCCAGTCAGGCGGGAATATTGGTAGTTCATATTTTTCCATCCTTTCTACACTCTGAGTTATTTCAGGGTCTAACTCGAGTGTTTTTAATTTTACTATCTTTTAAATTCCGATGTAAAACCCTGCTATTTTCAAATTCAATGAAATGAAATCAATATTTCATCGTTTATGGATCTTACTGTGTTATCCTTTATGATTTTGTTATTTTTCTTATTTTTCAGTCCTAATAATGCGGCTTTAAATAACATGACATGCTTGAAGACTTCATGCCTAGATCGTAAAATGCCATCTAATTGTGAAATAATGAATCAAGAGCTCGAATATGATGAAGATGAGGCTTTTAGAGAAATAAATTGACAGTTGGAACAATTTGAGAATAAGACTAAACCAAACCTAAATGAAACCGAGCCAATCAATTTGGGAAATTCAGAAGAGGTCAGAGAAACAATGATAAGCATTCACACAGAGGAAAAAATCAGAGATGCATTGATCCAGCTCTTGTTTGAATTTAAATATGTGTTTGCATGGTCTTACGATGATATGCCTAGAATAAGTGTTGATTTAGTGCTGCACAAATTTCAAACTTACCCAGATCATCCACCTGTCCAACAAAAGCAAAGAAAATTCAAAACAGACATCAACGACAAAATTAAAGAAGAAGTTACCAAACAATTAAAAGCCGGTGTAATCCGAGTAGTCAGATATACCACATGGCTAGCTAACGTAGTCCCAGTACCAAAAAAGGACGGGAAGATCCGAGTATGTGTTGATTACAGGGATTGGAACAAAGCGAGTCCGAAGGACAACTTCCCGTTACCAAACATCCATATCCTTGTCGACAATTGTGCAAAACATGAGGTACATTCGTTTGTGGATTGTTATGATGGGTATCATCAAGTCCTGATGGATGAAGAGGATGCCCAAAAGACGTCTTTCACCACACCATGGGGAATCTACTGTTACAGGGTCATGCCATTCATTTTAAAAAACGCCGGGGCAACTTATATGAGAGCCATGACTGCCATCTTCCATGACATGATGCACCAAGAAATCGAGGTCTATGTTGATGATATAATTATTAAATCCAGAACACTAGAAGACCACGTTCGAGATTTGAGAAAATTTTGAGCGGCTACGCAAATATGACTTGAAATTAAACCTGCTAAATGTGCGTTTGGTGTTCCGTCCGAGAAACTCTTGGGGTTTATAGTCAGCCGAAGAGGCATTGAATTAGATCAAACAAAGATAAAATCTATCCGATATCTGCCACCTCTGAAAACATAGAAAGAAGTCATGAGTTTACTGGGAAGATTAAACTACATCAGCCGATTCATTTCACAGCTTACAACAACCTGTGAGCCCATATTTAAGCTGCTAAAGAAAGATGCGGTGATTAAATGAACAGATGAATTCCAAGAACCTTTTGACAAAATCAAAGAATATTTGCCAAATCCGCCAGTGTTGGTACCAGTTGAGCCCGGGAGACCTTTGATCTTGTACCTGATAGTCTTGGAGAATTCTTTTCGCTGTGTACACGATTTTACCGGGAAGAAAGAGCAAGACATCTACTATCTGAGCAAGAAATTCACTGGGTATGAAGCCAAATACACTCTGCTGGAGAGAACTTGTTGTGCCCTAACTTGGGTCGCTCAAAAGCTCAGACATTATTTTCTGGCCTATATCACATATCTCATAACCAGGTTGGATCCTTTAAAGTACATATTTCAAAAACCAATGCCCACCGGAAGGCTAGAAAAATGGAAAATCTTGCTCATAGAGTTCGACATTGTCTATGTCACCCGTACAACCATGAAAGCCCAAGCCTTGGCCGATCATCTAGATGAGAATCCGATTGATGATGAATACCGACCTTTAAGCACTTATTTCCCGGATGAGGAAGTAAATTCAGTTGAAATAATCCCAAAAGACACTAACACTTAGAAAATGTTCTTTGATGGCGCAGTCAATGCAAAAGGTGTTGGGATTGGGGCAATCTTGATTTCGCCCACGGGAAAACACTATCCCGCCACTGCCCGTCTTCGTTTATTCCGTATAAACAACATTGTTGAATATGAAGCTTGCATAATGGGCATGAACATGGTAATTGATATGGATGTATAGGAATTGTTAATCATGGGGAACTCCGACTTGATCATTAAACAAGCACAACGCGAATGGGAAACTCAAGATATCAAACTTCTTCCATATAGACAACATGTGGAAGATCTCAGCAAGAGATTCAAATCCGTTGAGTTCAAGTATATTCCTCGATTCCACAATGAGTTGGCTGATGCATTAGCTACCTTAGCGGCAATTCTTCCATATCCGGGCAATTCCCATATTGACCCGTTGGAGACTCAAATCCGGTAAAGACATGGTTATTGTAATACAGTTGAAGTAGAACCAGATATCCAACCATGGTATCATGATATTAAAAGGTTCTGGAAAACAAAAGAATACCCGGAGCAGGCCAGTGGAGATCAAAAGAGAACCCTTAGAATGCTCGCCTGCAGTTTCTTCTTAAGCGGAAAGGTGTTGTATAAAAGAACTCCTGATCTGAATCTGTTAAGGAGCGTGGATGCCAAAGAAGCTGAAAAGATTATGAACGAAGTGCATTCAGGAGTATGCAATACCCATATGAACGGATACATCCTCACAAAGAAAATCCCGCGGGCAAGATAATACTGGATGACTATGGAAAATGATTGTTTCAGGTTTGTCCGAAAGTGCCATCAGTGTCAAATACATGGAGACCTGATTCATGCACCACCCTCGGAGTTACATCCCATGTCAGCACCTTGGCCATTCGTTTCCTGGGGAATGGATGTCATTGGGCCAATCGAGCAGAGAGCTTCAAATGGGCACAAATTTATCTTGGTTGCTATCGACTACTTCACAAAACGGGTCGAGGAAGTCACATTCAAAACCATCACTAAGAAAGCAGTGGTGTATTTTATGCATTCCAACATCATCTGTCGTTTTTGTATTTCAAAAACTATCATTACTGACAATGCCGCAAATCTAAACAGTCACTTGATGAGGGAGGTATACGAACAATTTCAAATCACACACCGTAATTCCACCCCTTACCAGCCCAAAGACAATGGCGTCGTTGAAGAAGCAAATAAAAACATCAAGAAAATCCTCAGAAAAATTATTCGAAGTTCTAGGCAATGGCACGAGAAATTTCCTTTCGCATTATTGGGATATCGCACAACCGTGCACACATTAGTTGGAGCTATGCCTTATTTGTTGGTTTATGGCACTGAAGCCGTAATACCTGTAGGAGTTGAAATTCCCTCCCTTCGGATCATTGTCGAAGCTTAAATTGAGGATGATGAATGGGTCAAAACCCAGCTTGAACAGTTAACTCTGATAGATGAGAAAAGAATGTCTGCAGCTTGTCACGGGTAGTTATATCAACAAAGAATGGCCCGCGCTTATAACAAGAAAGTGCGGCCTAGGAGCTTCGAAGTGGGACAACTCGTCTTAAAACGCATCCTCCCGCACCATGAAGAGGCGAAAGGAAAATTCTCCCCAAATTGAAAAGGTCCATACATCATAAGGAAACTGTTACCAAAAAGGGCATTATACTTGGGGGACATCGAAGAAAATGAACCTGAAACGGCTATTAATGCAGATGCAGTCAAAAGGTACTATGTTTGACCTTTTCGTGAGAATAATGCTCCCCGATTGAAGTGAAGAACGCTTTCATTCCCGCTACCCGAGACACTATCAACTTTTGTAAACCATGTTGAGCCATTTATTCTTCTTCATTACCCTCCTTGGAACCAAAAACAAAAAAAAAACAAAAAAATTTCCCTAGACTAAGTTCGACTTGATTCCGAAAGGATACGTAGGCATCCTCTCCCTGGGGTTCAGTCACACCAAAATAAAACTCCACATTTTCCCCAAGAGTTTAAGCTGGGGCAAGTTTTACGATATGTTCGGCAATGTTTTGCCCGAAAGGTTCCAAAGTTGTAATTCGTACGAATTCTTTTTACCCTAAATCATGTTCAAGTCATTACGATTGATCGGTGAAGATTTCCAAAATTGGAGAATACAGTTATTTGGATATGATATAATCAAATGAAAGAAATTAAAATGAGAGAGTCTTATCGGTGAAAACCCGTCCCCGACACCGTGAGGCGACAGTAAGAAGAAAGATTAAACGAGAGAGTCTTACTGGTGAAAACCCACACGGGCACCGTGAGGCGATGGTAAGAAAAGAAAGTAAAATGAGAGAGTCTTATTGGTGAAAAACCCACACGGGTACCGTAAGGCGACGATGAACAGAGAAATTGAAATGAGAGTCTTGTTAGTGAAAACTCGCAAAGAGCACTACAGGGCGATGGTGAGAAGATAAATGAGAGAGGTTAGTCGGTGAAAACCCAAAAAGTACACCACTGGTCGAAAAGGATAATGGGTCACTAACACGGACATGTCCAGGGCAAGGTTTCTCGATCTCAGAATAATAGTTGTGATGAATTTATGAGAGTCGGACGGTTTGCATGGATCGGACATCCAGTCCAAGAGGCATGTCATGTTCATTGGAGGCCGCATACACTCCAGATAAGTCCTTCTTTCATTCCTCCGAAAGGGATATTTCTTGTCTAAAGTCATTTTTTCCGTTCCTTTATTATTTTCTTTATGAACCCTTTCAGTATAATTTTTTTCTAAAAGTAAGGCAAATAAAGGATGGCAAAACTGATTTACAGGTCTATCATTTGACACAGGCTAATATGAAAAGGCACCTAGCCTCAGTAGGGGCATCGAGTCTATAATGACCCGATCGATCGTTTTGAGCTCTAGCGCATTGTTCAGTGGTTTGAGGCCGTTGTCAGCTTCATTTTAGGTATTATGACCCGTGGGTGTGGTCGTAATTAAATTTCGGGAAGTTTAGAGTTGACTTGGAAAGAAAATTCTCAATTCGGAAGCCTTAAGTTGGAAGAATCAACTAAGATTGGAATTTTGAGTAAACGACCGCCGAATCAGGATTTGAAGGTTCCTGCAGGTTCATATGATGATTTTGGACTTGGGTGTATGTCCGGATCGGGTTTTGGATAACCCAGGAGGATTTCGGCGTATATTATGGAAGATAGCATTTTAGAAGAATTTCATAAATTTGGGCTGTAAGGTATTTCACTGTGATTGATATCCATTTAGGATTCCGAGCCTGGGAATAGCTCCGTATGGTGATTCTGGAGTTGGGAGCGCGATCGGAAGTGAATTTGGATGTTCGTAGGTCATTTTGAAGTCATTTGTCTAAAGATAGAAATTTAAAGGTTTTCAAGAAATCCGCCCGGAAGTGGAAATTTTTATATCGGGGTCGGAATGAAATTCTGGAAGTTGGAGCAGGCCCGTAATGTTGAATATGACTTGTGTGTAAAATTTGGGGTCAATCAGACGTGATTTGATAGGTTTCAACATTGGATGTAGAAGTTAGACATTTCTAAGTTCATAAAGTTGGGATTTGGGTGCGATTCATGGTTTCTATGTTGTTTAATGTCATTTGAGGCCTCGAGCAAGTCCGCATTTTGATTTTGAAAAGGTTGGTACATTTGGACGGGGTCCCGGGGGCCTCGGGTGGATTCCAGGTGGTTAAAACGGGTCAAGTCTGGGAGGTTGAAGAAGGCTGAGGTTGTTGTCATCTGTTGTGACCGCACCTGCAAGGATATGGCCGCAGGTGGGGCTTGGGCGCCGCAGGTGCGAGAGTGGAAAGCCTAGGCTGGGATCGCAGGTGCGATGGAATTTCCGCACCTGCAAAGGCGCAGATGCGGGCAATGGGTTGCAGGTGCGGATTTGGCCGGAGGAGAAGGAAGCCGCAAGTGCGGGCTCTATGGCGCACCTGCGGAAGCGCAGGTGCGAGGGCTGGACCGCAGGTGCAAAAATCGGCCTGGGCAGAATGTTTTAAAACAAGGATTCTTGGTTCATTTTCTTCATTTCTTCTTTGGCTTAGGCAATCTTGGGAGGCTTCAAAGAGAGGATTCCTTCATGTAATGTCAAGATAGATGCATCTATGGTTCGAGGCGTTCGACCCTCGGCAGTGCACAGTTTATTATTGTTGGTCTGCGCCGTTCAACCCTCGGTATTTCTTGCGTATGATATTTGCTGTGATTTTGCCTGATTACTTGCCTGAAATTTTAAGTTGTCAACTGAAATGAAAGAGATTTAAAGTTATTAATGATTTTTGGAAGAAGTTGTTCCTTCCGGTTGATTATTTGTTATTTGATCAAATCACCCATGTTGATTAATTGATATTAATATGATGAAGATTGAAAGTGTTAAATGTGGAAAGAGTGGATATTATTTGTTCCCGATTTTAATAAATTGCCTATGATAATCATGCTTAGCGTCACACTTGAATATACTAAATTGACCTTTAGCAAGTGTCTAATTTGACCTCTCGTCACTACCTCTCTAAGGGTAGGCGGGCGACTTACTGAGTACACATTGTTTTGTACTCATGCTACACTTGTTGTGCATTTTATTGCACAGGTACCTTCATAGTGATGTGGCGATTTGGAGACTTAGGCGATCTGCATCATCCAGAGGCGATCCGCAGCTGACGCAGTCTCCCTCATACTGTATTACATTATTTTAATTTTCCTTGTCCACTTGTATTTCGGACAAGCTTTGTAGATATTGTAAAATTCTAAGAAATTGCTCATGTACTTGTGACACCGGGTTTTGGGATTTGTTGGGATATATTTGCTAAAATAGGACTATTTAAACCATTATATTTACTTAACGGATTTTATGTAGTTACTATGTAATAAAGTGAAAGGTAATATTTTTCATAAATGCTAAAACAGGAAATTATTTCAATTAATTAATGATTGGCTTGCCTGACAATGATGTCCGGTTCCATCACGACCTTATGGATTTTGGGTCGTGATAACACGGTATTAGAGCACTAGGTTACCTTAGGTCTCATGAGTCATGAGCGAGTCTAGTAGAGTCTTGCGGATCGGTACGGAGACGTCCGTACTTATCTTCGAAAGGATACAGGACTTTTAGGAGTACTTACCTTCTTGATTCCTCATCGTGCGATTTGATTCCCTTGAGGCTTATGCCTATGTTTATTCCTACTCAATCTTTCGCGTCGCGAAACGCTTGCTATGAATCAGGATTTGAGGAATTGAAATGGTGTTATGGGTGCGGTGCGGGATGTTTCTCCCTGCGAATTTGATTGAGGCTATTGTCGTTGCCCTGTGGAAGGATAATATGTTGTTTCAGCTTAGTAGTTGTGTTTCTGATAGCGTTGAGGTTATGCTCAGGTTGTGATGATGTTTACAATTGGTTATCACGCGATGTCGATATGATGGTAGAACGATTGCCCATATGTCGAGTCCTGATGAATAGTTTCAAGGGAGGTCTTCTCATAGTGTGATTTTGAGATTTTGGTATTTTAGTTCTGGCATAGGAAAGACATTTGGATTATGAATGGTCCGGTTGGGGTTGATAAAGTAGTAAGGCTTGGTGTTTTCAAGTAAGGTTGAGTATTCACCTGTGATGTGTTATCCTCGTCCTTGATCGAGTGGAATGTGTTAAGTTCGTCAGTGCCATGGTTTCTTCGGGTGCATAGGGCCAGTGTATTGTGAAGAAGTATTGAATGCGGTTGGAAGAGACCATGAGGTGCGGTGGTTCCGTACCGGATAAGTGTTGATAATGAAGGCATCTAGAGAAAGGTGATCTTCGGAGAGTTTGTAGTCGTGGTGATCTGCTGGTTTGAGAGCTACAGAGAATGATCCTGAATTGAGTCTAGGTGGTGGTTCCATTTCTAGGAGGCCAGATGTAAGAAGCGGAAGTCGAGCAGTCGCAAAGTGGGGGAGCGGCAGCATAGCTTGGAAATAGAAGATATTGTCGCGCATTTAGTAGATGTCCATGAGGAGCGGACCGTCAAGTAAAGTTGGTGAATGGGAAAATGTTTAGGATGGGATATTGATGTTGTAGAGGGTGTGCAGTATGGCGTTGTTGGAAGGTGTCAGTTGGTGATTTTCACAGGTGGGTTATCTCCTGTGAATAGGTTAGCGGTGGCATGGTTGGAAAGTCTCTATGAGGGGTTCTAGTGACTTTTCAGTAGGAGGCAGAATCTGTGAATGATGCTAGAGAATTTGAGTATTTAGGGATTGCTAACAAGAGAATTTGGAAGGATTGGATGGATTGGTTGAGCAAGATCATGTTAACAAAGGAGAAAGGATCTCGGCAAGGTCTAGAGTGGTGCAACGAGTAGCATCGGGCTAAGTAGGGGAGTCCCACCATCTGCAGTTGGGTTGCAGGATTGTGTTATCATAGGGTTGAGGATTGTCAGCGTGTTGGCATGTTATTACAGCTAAGGGAAAGGAGTAAAATGGTGATTGTGCGTGCGATTTAATGAATGTGTGCAAAAGTTGGCCCTGTCGGACCAGGGTTAGGCTTTGGAAGATTCGAAATTTTGCTTAAGGCATAGGTGAGTTGTCAGGATAGTGACTCAGTCACGTGTTTCATTGAAAAGGGTGTTCATGTGCTAGGAGAGCCTTGGAGTTGATTGTATTCGGGACCAGTAAGAGTGGGTGACTCTCAATAGCGGTCCTAGTGAATTTAAAGTTAAGAATGCGGCGTTTAAGCGTTTCAGACAGTAGTATGATCGAGGATTGAGCTTTTGCAGCGTAATTCCTGAGAAAAGGAAAATGGTTGGGGTTCTATGATATGTTTCAGCGTGCAGGATAGTATTGGAGGAGTTAGAGGAATAAACTCCGGATTGTAGAAAGATTATCAGGAGGGTATGAGACGGGTTGCGGGATTTAGGCAGCATATTCTCGTGAATCAAGGTCACTCGGGATGAGTGAGGGTTGAGTTTGCTATGAGTTGAAGGAAGTTGCTATTATTCCTGAGGCAATTGAAATGGCACATTTACGGTAGTGATCAGTTCCTTCGATGTGATTAAGTTATGCATGTGGTTTGTGCCGGTGCGTGCGGGGCTTGTCGGCCATCGTAATGGATTTCATGTGGGAGCATTTGAGTGTTATGACCTATCAGGTATAGGCAGATCCCGGAAGGGTTATGGTGGTATAGACTACTACTTAAGGATTTGCATGTTGGGTGATTGTGAGAATTCACTCGTGTGTTGACATGGTACTCTTGAATTGAGTTAAGTAAAAGGTTTCTATATGATGGAGTGTTCACCCTATTGGTGGTTCAGAGGTTATGATGGAATTCTTGCGCTACCTCATATTGGCATGTTAGGTACGCTAAGCAGTAGGTAACTGGGAGTGAGAATCGAGATTGCGATTCGGTGTTGACAAGGACGTCATGAGCTCGGATGATCAAGAAAAAGTGATTTGAAAGTTCAGAGTATGCTAGTGTTATCTTCAGTGTCACCTGAGATCGATATTCGGTGAAAGAGGCTTTGTACCTTGGTCATGGGTTCTTGATTTGCTTTGCAGTATTAGTATGGTCGGTGGTATAGATGTGCAGACTTGTTGCCTCGTGTGGAAGTTCGTGGAAGCATGACCGCAGGAAGATTGTGGAAGTGTGATATGTAGTCACCTGATTAGTTGAAGATTCATACCAAGTATAAGGAAGTGCAACATTGCCTATTTGAGAATTTATGTCTGGAGGGCGTTCAGTTCAGTTGATTGTGGATTATGGGGTGTTTGTCTCGGTGATGATGGTTGTTCTCGTGTATTATGAGATAAAGTGGGTTAATATGGACCCAGGTAAAGCTATTAGCTTAGTTTGGTGCGAGCAGGGTAGACTCGATGTTTGCGGATGGATTTAAAAGTGATTATGGGCTCCGTAGGAGCCAAGCATGTTAATTTCAGTGGAGCGCTTTTCATGGGAAGGTATTAGAATAACGGATGTTGTTCCGTATTTGTCAAATTCATGCGATATTATGATTGTGCGTGTGAGTTGTGAAATGGCTTGATAATTTCCTATGTGTTGAGGTCCCGCGTAGTGGGGATGTTATATGAGCAGGATAGCTCTCGAGATCCAGAGTGTATATATATATATCGCACCTCAGTTGTGCTTGAGTTTTGTAGCATACAGCTTTATCAGTCTCCCCAAGATGGTATTAAGCACTTAGCGTGCTTATGATCGATATTCAGTAATTTGTAATAGTGAGCAAATCAGCTCCGTGTATTTCTTCTTATGTAAATTTTATGTGTGGATCGGGTGGCACGTTGCCACGGGTATGTTATTTGGATCGGGTTGCATGCCGCAACAATTTGATGATCATTAAGGTTACTATATTTAATTTTCTTATGTTCTACTTCCTATTTTCTGAGAAAAGTTCATATTAGTTGTGTGAGTTGAATAGTCCCTTTCTGAGTCATTTCTTATTATCATGCTCGAGTTATGGCCTATTGGCGCGATGTGGTATCATGTGAGGCTGTTGGTCGTGTTGGGGTCATTTGTTGTCTGAGCAGTTCATACTGGGTGAGACCAGATTATCGGATCAGGGATCAGTGCAATAGGGTTATGTGAAGTGCATATTAAAGAACAAATACAATTATTCAGGTTCATAACGAGGTGATGGTTCTAGTCAAGATGAGATATTCAATGATTTGTTAACTCTTTAGTTTGGTATGAATTTCTACACATCTCCTCCGTTGTGGTGGTATCGTCAGCATTATAGCAGGATGTATGTATATATATCATGAGGTGCATTGGGAGCATCAGATTCGTGGAATTTTGGCTATTTAGGTTCAGGGAGTGTTGTTGTGGTCAGATGATGAGTTATGCGGTGCATGGTGCTGATTCAGGAAAGGCATGTAGTCATTTTCTGGTATGTCGTGTGGTAGTTGATACGGTGTTTATATATTGGAGCTAGTCCTGGCAGAGAATTTCAAGTGATAGTTCGGCTGGGAGCGCAAGTGCGATGATATTTCCGCACCTGCGAAGTCGCAGATGCGGGCTATGGGGCGCAGGTGCGAAGTTGGCTTGAGCTGAGGAAAGCCGCAGCTGCGCAGGTGCGAGAGTTGGATCGCGGGTGCGAAAAATGGCCTGGGCAGAATGTTTTAAAACCGAGATTTGTTGGCCATTTCTTCATTTTTCAATTGGTGTGGACGAGTTTGGAGGAGCTTCAAGAGAGTGTTTTCGTCAGGGATCACAAAGTAAGTAACTCCTTCATGTTTCTAAGTTAATACAAGGTTATTGCATGGAATTATACATGAAAATTGTGGAAAAATTTGGAAAATATTGAAGAAAACCTAGAAATGGTAATTTGGATTTTTAACCACGAATTTGAGCATGGAATTTAGTGTAAATCGTATATTTGAACTAGTAAGCCATGGGAAGAATTTATCTTCGAGAAATTTCGGATTCTAGGCACGAGGGCTCGAGGGCATTTTGGTCATTTCACTGAGCGGAGTTGGGAAATTTTATAATTTGGAATTGTTGCAAATATTAGAGTATATTTTCATTGGTTTGTCGTTGTTTGGATAGTTTCGTAGCGTTGTGAAACGATTTGAGTAATCGAAAGATCTTGGAGGCCGCTTATGGAATTTCGGAGCGAGGTAAGTCTCCTTTCTAACTTTGTGGGGGCGAATTGTCCCCCTAGGTGAACTAATTAAGTATGTTCTATTATCTTCGGGGGCTACGTACGCACTAGGTGACAGGAGTCCGTGTGTAGCTACTATTATGCCATGTACGGGTAGTCTAGGACCCGTTAGTATGCCTTACATGTTGTATATGTGATCCTGCCCATAATATTAAACTATAAATGCTATTGAATCGGTAAATTATTCCCTAAGAAGACTAGAGTGTGCTTTTCATAATTATCTAAAAAGAGAATTGATTCCTCCGTGGATAATTGTATACCTGATAGGGTTATATTATGGAATATCATTAAACTTGGCAAATGAGTTTCAAAACAAAGATCCAAAAGCTATATTTCATGTTCCTTTAAGAAGAATTTTACCACTTTCCTGAGAAAACTGCTTTCTTGAAAAAAATGCGGATTTCTTATGTGAATATGTGTACATAAGAGCACCTGAGTCGCAGGTATGATTCCTGAGTAGGATAGCTCTATTATTTTTATGTATAACCGCGTTGTACGATCGATTTGCGAGCGGGGCAGATAAATACATAAATGGTTCGAGCCGTTCGACCCTCGGCAGTGCACAACTTATTATTGTTGGTCTGCACCGTTCGACCCTCGACATTTCTTGCGCATGATATTTACTGTTATTTTGCCTGATTACTGGCCTGAAACTTTAAGTTGTCGATTGAAATGATAGAGATTTAAAGTTATTAAAGATTTTTGGAAGAAGTTGTTCCTTGCGGTTGATTATTTGTTATTTGATCAAATCACCCATGTTGATTAATTGATATTAATATGATGAAGATTTAAAGTGTTAAATGTGGAAATAGTTGATATTATTTATTCCCGATTTTAATAAATTGCCTATGATAATCATGCTTAGCGTCACACTTGAATATACTAAATTGACCTTTAGCAAGTGTCCAATTTGACCTCTCATCACTACCTCTCTGAGGTTAGGCGGGCGACTTACTGAGTACACGTTGTTTTTGTACTCATGCTACACTTGTTGTGCATTTTATTGCACAGGTACCTTCAGAGCGATGTGGCAGATTTGGTGATTTAGGCGATCTGCATCATCCGGAGGCGATCCGCAGCTGACAGAGTCTCCCTCATACTGTATTACATTATTTTAATTTTCCTTTTCCACTTTGTATTTCGGAAAAAGCTTTGTAGAAATTGTAAAATTCTTAGAAATTGCTCATGTACTTGTGACACCGGGTTCTGGGATGCTGTAATGACCCGATCGATCGTTTTGCATTATCGGACTCTGTTCCCCTAAATGAAACTTCCCATAGCGGCTTATCGTGATTATGACTTGCGGGGGGTGGGTGGTCCGGGATTCAGAAGTCCTTAGAGATTTATTGGAACACTTGGTTCCATCAGGTTGGCCTTTAAGTCCAAGTTTGACTTCGGTCAATATTTTCAGTAAACAGCATCGGAATCGAGTTTCGACGGTTCCGGTAGCTTTGTATGATGATTTCGGACTTGGGCGTATGTTCGGAATGGGTTTCTGATGACCCGGGAGCGTTTCAGTGCCCAATATTAAAATAAGAGTTCCTTAAGTTTCGATTGCGGTTTGGGACGTGTTTTTGTGTTATCGAGATCCGAACAGAATTTCGAGACCAGGAATAGTTCCGTTATTTCATTTATGACTTTCTTGCAAAATTTGATATCATTCATAGTAGTATAGGCCGATTCGGCGCATTGTTAGCGAAGTCTAGAAAACTTGAAGTTCCTAAGTTATGATTCTAGGGGTTTTGGGATGTGATTTTGAGTTTTAGCATTGTTTAGAGTGTTCTGAAGGCTTGAGCGAGTCCGTATTATGATTTGGGAATTGTTGGTATATTTGGACGGGGGCTCGGGTGGGCCCAGGTGCCTCCCGGGCACCACACGAGGCAAAAAACCAGCTGAAATAGCTGTTGGTGTAGCTTGTATGCCATGGAAAGGGATGGCGTGAGGGTACTAGAGATTGTTATTTGATGCACATTTTCTTATTACTGTTCATTACTGCTATTACTGGTTAACCTGTACTTATTCCACATTGTCTGACCCTAGTAAGTATCACGTCGATCTCTCGTCACTACTTCTTCGAGGTTAAGTGGGATACTCACTGGGTACATATTTGATTATGTATGCATAATACGCTTTTGTACTTAATTGTACAGGTTTTGAGGTTGGTGCATCTGGTTATCCGATTGGAGCTTTACCCTAGGAGTATATTCTAGACCTGACTCCACGGTGAGCTTCTTCCCTTGGCGATTCTCAGCAGCACTATGGAATTATCTTTGTTTATTTCTGTCTACTTCTTACAGATAGTAGAAAAGTTTATATCATCTTTTGTATATTCTACTAGTTCGCCTGTATACTTGTGACACTAATTCCTGGCACACATATAGTAGACTCTATATTTTTGGGACTATATATCGGTTCATGATCCTTGTGGCTACATTTACTTAAGTTGGTTAATTTATCCGTTTTTACCTAAATGTTCTAAGCTTAAAATTTGTTAAGGGTGGGGATGGTCTGTCAAATAAGGATAATTTCACTAGTAAACAACTGTTGGCTTGCCTGACCCCGGTGTTGGGCGCCATCACGACCTGAGTTAGGATTTTGAGTCGTGACAACATGGTATCAGAGCACTAGGTTCAAGTAGGTCTCACAAGTCACGTGCAACCCTAATAGAGTCTCGCGGATCGATACGGAGACGTCTGTATTTATCTTCGGGAGGCTATAGGGTGTTAGGAAACCTCTCTTTATTCATGATCTATCGTGCAGTTGATGGTTTATTAAATCTTATTCTTCTATTCTCTCACAGATGGTGAGGACGCATACATCTAGTAGAGGCTGGGGGAGGGCACCGACCCGAGGTAGGGGACGGGGGCGTCCCAGAGCTATTCCAGTTGCACCACCGGGGGATCCTACTATAGAGGAGCAGGGGGAGGTTCCCCCAGCGGGTCCTGCTCCAGTGGACTTCATGACGGCGCCAGGCTTCCAGAAGGTCATGGGCCATATAATGAAATTTATGGATATTATGTCCCAGGATGGTTTATTTCCAGCAAATCCTGCCCCATCTCAGGCAGGAGGGGAGCCCAGACCCGTACTGCCCAGGCTACAGGACAGACAACAACAATTCATCATACCCCGGGTACACTTCCCGTGGGTGGGGTCCAGCCTGTAGCAGCAGCACCTGAGCCCAGACAAGTTGCAGACAGCGATCCGCAGAAGTTATTAGACAGATAGACTCGATTGCATCCTCCATTTTTTGGGGGTGAGCGAGGTGAGGATGCCCATGATTTCATTGACAGGTGCAGAGACAGACTGCACAACATGAGGATACTAGAGTCCAATGAAGTAGACTTCGCTATTTTCTAGTTAGAGGGCAGAGCTCGCAGATGGTGACAGTCCTATATTCTGAGCAGGCCAGTAGATTCTCCTCCTATCACTTGGGAGCAGTTCACTCAGATGTTTCTAGACAGATATATCCCACCCTCTGAGAGGGAAGAGCTTCGGTATCTTTTTTAGCAGCTGGAGCAGGGACAGCTGTCAATGACAGACTATGAGGCCATATTTTCAGGGTTGTCTCGCCATGCACTCATGATACTTATCGATGCTGAGAGAGTGCAGATATTTGTAGCAAGGTTGCATCCAGGAATTAGGGCCAGCATAGCCCGAGAGGTGGAGATGGGGACTCCTTATCAGCTAGTAGTGGAGATTGCTCGTAGGATCGAGGGTTATCAGTCGAGGGTCAGGGAGCATGTACATCCAGATATTCCGGGGAATTCAGAGGTGCCCCAGCTAGGGGCAGAGGTGAGTTTGGTAGGGGTCAGCCCGGCAGGCCCCCATATTCAGCACCCCTACCACCACCTCCTCGTGGTGCTCCAGTGAGGCCTTACTTCAGTGTTATGCCAGAGGGTTCTCACCGTCTCCCAGTTATCCAGGGTTATTCTTCAGGGCAGCAGGTCATGCCTTCAGTGAGATGTTACGATTGCGGGGATCTCGGCCATATCAGGAAGACTTGTCCCCGGTTTCAGGGCAAGGCAGTGCAACAGGGTTACCAGCCTATGAGTCCAGCACCAGCAATCAGGCCACCTATGGGTGGAGGACAAGTCGGAAGGGGTCGTCCTAGAAGTGGAGGCTAGTCAGGGGGGAAGTGAGGCAACTCCGGTTCACTCTGGTGGAGCTCAGTCTTCCGGTACTCCAGCTAGATTCTATGCCATTCCGGCCAGATCAGATGCAGTGGCCTCAGACGCCATGATCATAGGTATTATTTCAGTATGTGGTAGACAGGCATCAGTGTTATTTGATCCTGGATCCACCTATTCCTATGTTTCAGCCTTAGTTGCTCATTTCCTGGATGCTCCTCGTGAGTCCTTGGGTTCTCCTATATGTGTGTCCACTCCTATGGGTGATTCAGTGGCGGTAGACCGGATCTATCGGTCTTGTGTGATCACACTCTGTGGATTAGAGACCAGAGAGGACCTCTTGTGGCTCAACATAGTTGATTTTGAGGTTATTCTAGGCATGGATTGCTATCTCCTTATCATGTCGGGCTAGATTGCCATGCCAAGACAGTTACTTTAGCCATGTCCGAGTCACCTAGACTGGAGTGGAGGTTCCTCAGTTAGTGCCGCCAGCCGGGTTGTTTCATTCCTGAAGGCTCGACATATGGTCGAGAAGGGTTGTCTGGCCTATCTTGCTTATGCGCGGGACACCACCGCAGAGTCTCCGACGATTGATTCAGTGCTAGTGGTTCGAGATTTTGCTGATGTATTTCCTTCAGGCCTTCCCGGCATGCCTCCGGATCGTGATATTGATTTCTTTATTGATTTAGCTCTAGGCACCCAGCCTATATCTATTCCTCTATACCGTATGGCTCCGAAAGAAGTTGAAGAAGTTGAAAGAGCAGCTTGAGGAGTTGTTAGCTAAGGGCTCATCAGACTGAGTGTATCGTCGTGGGGGTGCTCCAGTTCTATTCGTGAAGAAGAAGGATGGGTCCGTGCGGATGTGTATTGATTACCGCCAGTTGAACAAGGTCACCATTAAGAAAAAGTATCCTTTGCCGCGCATCGATGATTTGTTTGACCAATTGCAGGGTGCTTGGGTGTTTTCTAAGATTGATTTGAGATCGGGATATAATCATTTGAATATTCGGGCCTAAAATGTTCTGAAGACGGCTTTGCGTACGAGATATGGCCATTATGCGTTCCTGGTGATGTCCTTTGTCTTGAGTAATGCGCTAGCAGCATTTATGGACTTGATGAATAGGGTATTCAGGCCGTATATTGATTCCTTCGTCATTGTCTTCATTGATGACATTTTGTTTTACTCACATAGCCTGGGGGAGCACGAGCAGCATATGAGAGTTGTGCTCCAGGCTTTGCGAGAAAAGAAGCTATACGCTAAGTTCTCCAAGTGTGAGTTCTCGTTGGATTCCATGGGATTCTTGGGGAATGTGGTATCCGAAGATGGTATCAAGGTTGATCCTCAGAAGATTGAGGTGGTTCAGAGTTGGCAGTGTCCTACTTCAGCTACCGGGATCAAGAGATTTTTGGGCCTAGCAGGCTATTATCGCCGATTTGTTGAGGGGTTCTCTTCTATCGCATCTCCATTGACTAGATTGAATCAGAAGAATGCCCTGTTCTGATGGTTTGAAGAGTGTTAGATGAGCTTTCAAAAGCTCAAGACAATATTGACCTCATCACCAATTCTAGTATTGCCTTCCGATTCTGGGATGTACATAGTATATTGCGACGTTTCGCACGTTGGCTTGGGGTGTGTGTTGATGCAGGAAGGGAGAGTTATTGCTTATGCTTCGTGCCAGCTAATGGTTCATGAGAAAAATTATCTTGTGCACGATTTGGAGTTGGCGGCGATTGTTCATGCTCTTAAGATTTGGAGGCACTACTTGTATGGGGTGTCCTGTGAGGTTTATACAGACCACCGCAGCTTGCAACACTTGTTCAAGCAGAGAGATCTTAATTTGAGGCAACGCAGATGTCTCGAGTTGTTGAAGTATTATGATATCACCATTCTATACCATTCGGGCAAGGCGAATATGGTAGCGAACGCTTTGAGAAGGAAGGCAGAGAGTATGGGTAGCTTGGCTTATATTGCAGCAGAGGAGACACCTCTAGCCTTTGACATTCAGTCCTTGGCTAATCGCCTGGTGAGATTAGACCTTTTTGAGCCTTGTCGAGTTCTAGCACATGTGGTTGCTCAGTCTTCGTTATTGGGTGAAATTAAGGCTCGGCAGTTTGATGATCCGTGCTTGGCAGAGCATTGGGAGACAGTGGTACATGGTGGTGCCAAGGAGGTTACTATTGGCGAGGATGGTGTTCTGAGACTTCAGGGTCGTTTATGTGTTCCTAATGTTGATGGCCTGAGAGAGAGGATTCTAGAGGAGGAACACAGTTCTCGGTATTCTGTCCATCCTGGTGCTACGAAGATGTATCATCATTTGAAGTAGCATTACTGGTGGAGGCGGATGAAGAGGGACATCATGGAGTATGTGACTAGGTGTCTTAATAGCCAGCAGGTGAAGTATGAGCACCAAAGGCCAGGAGGCCTACTTCAGCAGATGCCCATTCCGGAGTGGAAATAGGAGCGCATCACTATGGACTTCGTGGTTGGGTTTCCTCGGACTTTGCGGAAGTTTGAAACGATTTGGGTCATTGTGGATAGACTGACCAAATCGGCGCATTTCATTCCAGTGGCTACTACATATACTTCTGAGAGATTGTCCCAGATCTACATTAGGGAGATAGTCCGGTTTCACGGAGTGCCGATGTCCATTATATCAGATCGAGGTCCTTAGTTTATCTCGCATTTCTGGAGAGCATTGCATAGTGAGATGGGCACCCAGATAGATCTCAGCACAACATTTCAGCCTTAGACTAATGGTCAGTAGGATCAGACAATTCAGATATTGGAGGACATGCTCAGGGCATGTTTGATTGACTTTGGAGGTCAGTGGGACCAGTTCTTGCCTTTGGCCAAGTTTTCCTATAATAACAGTTACAAGTCCAGTATCGAGATGGCTCCATTTGAGGCTTTGTATGGTAGGCGATGTCGTTCTCCTATCGGGTGGTTTGAGCCTGGCGAGGCTAAGTTATATGGCACCGAACTGGTGAGGGATGCTTTGGAGAGGGTGAAGTTGATTCAGGAGAGGGCACAACATAGTCCAGACAGAAGAGTTACGCGGATCAGAAGGCGCGTGATGTATCATTTATGGAGGGAGACAAGGTCTGTTGAAGGTCTCGCCGATGAAGGGTATTATGAGGTTTGGGAAGAAGGGAAAGCTGAGCCCGAGGTTTATAGGTCCCTTCGAGGTGTTGATGCGAGTTGGCGAGGTTACTTATGAGCTAGCCTTACCTCCCAGTTTATCAGGAGTTCATCCGGTCTTTCATGTATCCATGCTCCGGAGATACCACGCCGACTTCTCTCACGTGGTTGATTTCAGCACTATTCAGTTGGATAAGAAGTTGGTCTACGAGGCGGAGCAGATATCCACACTTATTCATCACTTCAGGTATGATTCTAGACCCGTTCGAGGATGAACGTTTGTTTAAAAGGTGGAGAATGTAACAACCTGACCAGTCGTTTTGCATTATTGGACCCCGTTCCCCTAAATTAAACTTCTCATAGCGGCTTATCGTGATTTATGACTTGCGGGGGCAGGTGGTTCGGGATTCAGAAGTTTTTAGAGCAATATTGGAACACTTGGTTCCTTCAGGTTGGCCTTTAAGGCCAAGTTTGACTTCGGTCAATATTTTTAGTCAACGGCCTCGGAATCGAGTTTTGACAATTTCAGTAGCTCCATATGATAATTTCAGACTTGGGCGTATGTTCGGAATGGGTTTCTGATGACCCGGGAGCGTTTCGACGCCCAATATTGAAATAAGAGTTCCTTAAGTTCTGATTGCAGTTTGGGATGTATTTTTTTGTTATCGAGGTCCGAACGGAATTCCAAGACTGGGAATAGTTCTATTATATCATTTATGACTTTCCTGCAAAATTTGGTATCATTCCGAGTAGTATAAGTCGATTCGGCGCGTTGTTAGCAAAGTCTAGAAAACTTGAAGTTCCTAAGTTATGATTCTAGGGGTTTTGGGATGTGATTTTGAGTTTTAGCATTGTTTATAGTGTTCCGAAGGCTCGAGCGAGTCTGTATTATGATTTGAGACTTGTTGGTATATTTGGACGGGGGCTCGGGTGGGCCCAGGTGCCTCCCGGCCACCACACGAGGCCAAAAACCAGCTGAAATAGCTGTTGGTGCACCTGTTCTGGTGTGACCGCAGGTGCGGTTGCCCAGCCACAGGTGCGGGACCGTTCCTCTGGTCCCAGCCTCGCAGGTGCGACCCTCAGCGGGCAGCCCATTTCTCGTAGGTGCTGACAAAGTTCCGCAGAAGCGGAGCCGCAAGTGCGGTCTCCCCTCTGCAGGTGCGGGCCCAGGCGTCTTCGTCCATTTCCGCAGGTGCGAGCCTTTCATCGCAGGTGCGAAACCGCAGGTGCGGTACCATTGTTAGGCAGTGTGTTTCTTTAAAAATACGGGATTCTTCATTTTTTATTCATTCCTTCCTCCATTAAAACACTTTGAGAGCTTGGGAAAAGGGCTCCACGACCCAACCACTGAAAGGTAAGTAAATTCCATCTCAACATTTGTTAATGCATGAATTCCTAGTTGAATTTAATTACCCAATTAGTTAAAAATTAAGTAATTGGGTAGTAACCTAGGGCTTTCGATAATTTGAGAATTTACTCGTGAATTAGCTATGAAATCAAGTAAAAACCATGTATTAACGATCCTTAGGTTATGGGTGAGTGGTTCCTTCGTGAATTTTCGGAATCCGAGCATGGGGGCCCGAGGTTGGATTTTGTGATTTCTTCAAGAATGATAAATTTGACTATATAGTAGGAGAATTCCATGCTTTGAGTATAATTTGATATATATTTATGTAACGTTTGATTAGTTTCGAGTCCTTGGGTGACGAGTTCGGAGTTTCGGGCGCATTCTTGACCCGGGAGTAGGGAGTAGGTTCGGCGCGAGGTGAGTCTCCTTTCTAACCTTGTAAGAGGGAATTGTACCCATATGTGATTATAAATGGTGGTTTTTCCTTATTTGCAGGGGATGTACACGCATGAAGTGACAAGAGACCGTGCATAGCTACTATTATGACTTGTCGGGTAGTTTAGGACTCACAAGAATGCTTTATGTGTTCTATCTGTGATCTTGCATACGGATTAAGTAGTCTAATATCCTTGAATCTCACATGTGAAGGCCTAAGGGGTTATGCTTCGAAGTTGACATTTCTAAATTTTCACCCTATTAGTATGTTTCCTGCTAAATTATCTGGAATCTCCTGCTAATCATGAATTTATATGGGAACCCGAGTCGCATGGATGATTCGCGAGCGGGTTAGTCCTAATATTATATTAAACCAAGTCGCATGAATGATTCGTGAGCGGGGGTGGTCTTAGTATTATATTAACCGTGTCGCATATTCGATTCGCGAACGGGGCAGATAGATGCATCTATGGCTCGGGTCGTTCGACCCTCGGCAGTGCACATTTACTTTTCTCGTCATAAAGACCGTACGTTCCTAGCCTGTTATATGTTTAGTAATCTATGAGAATCCCTGTAATTGTAACTTTTGATTTCATGAAAGAAAAAAAAGGTTAAATAGCTTGTATGCCATGGAAAGGGATGGCGTAAGGGTACTAGAGATTGTTATTTGATTCACATTTTCTTATTACTGTTCATTACTGCTATTACTGGTTAGCCTGTACTTATTCCACATTGTCTGACCCTAGTAAGTATCACATCGACCTCTCGTCACTACTTCTTCGAGATTAGGCGGGATACTCACTGGGTACATTTCTGTTTATGTACTCATACTACGCTTTTGTACTTAATTGTACAGGTTTTGAGGCTGGTCCATCTGGTTATCCGACGGAGCTTGACCCTGGGAGTATATTCTGGACCTGACTCCACGGTGAGCTGCTTCCCTTGGCGTTTCTCAGTAGCACTATGGAGTTATCTTTGGTTGTTTCTGTCTACTTCTTTCAGACAGTAGAACAGTTTATATCATCTTTTGTATATTCTACTAGTTCACCTGTAGACTTGTGACACTAGTTCCTGGCACACACATAGTAGACTCTATATTTTTGGGACTGTATATATTGGTTCATGATCCTTGTGGCTACATTTACTTAAGTTGGTTAATTTATCCGTTTTTATCTAAATGTTCCAAGCTTAAAATTTGTTAAGGGTGGGGATGGTTTGTCAAATAAGGATAATTTCACTAGTAAACAACTATTGGCTTGCCTGACCCCGGTGTTGGGCACCATCACAACCTGAGTTAGGATTTTGAGTCGTGACAGATGTGTTGGGATATATTTTCTAAAATAGGACTATTTAAACCAATGTATTTACTTAACGGATTTTATGTATTTACTATGTAATAAAGTGAAAGGTAATGTTTTCATAAATGTTAAAACAGGAAATTATTTCAATTAATTAATGAGTGGCTTGCCTGACAATGATGTCCGGCGCCATCACGACCTTATGGATTATTGGGAGTGACAGAGTCCATCCTGACTGGACGCAACGCCCGATGCTTCAAACTCAAAACCTCAAAAGGAGAAAATCAAATTAAAATGCCTACAAAGGCAAAGGAAGTTGAAACATCGAGTCCCATATGGCTAACCATCTCGGCAAAAGTTTGAAAATCCGAAGTACTCCAAATGCTTTGAAGTTTAAACGAAAATCCAATGAAGATGAAATAGAGTCGAAAAAGTTAAGTCCTACGCGATTAGACATTACAACAAAGTTCGAGGAGCCAAAACCTCACTAATGCTCCGAAGTCCAAAAGGAAAACAAGTCAAAAATGAAAGATCTACAAAGGCAAATAAAGTCAGAATGTTGGGTCCCACGTGACCAATTTCCATAGTAAAATCCGAAAATCCAAGATCCTCAGGATTAAAGATGAAACTCAACCCCTAGCAAGCAAGAAAGCAACTGAGATCATCGTCAAAAAATGGGCCAAGATCAAGCAAGTTGAAATAATCAAGGCCACAAAACCAACCACCGTTTCAAACTGACAATTGTTCTTTGTTTGAAGGAAACAAGTGTAACTCGAAAGTAACTTTGCAAGAAGCAGGTGCAACCAAAAGAAAATGCGCAAGGTCTAGAAGCGGCATTGCAGCGACAACCCCAAAAAGAAAGTTCCCTCTAAAATTCTTTCCCGCCCTTACTCATTTCTTGAAATAATCAAAATAGGAAGAGGAAATGATGTTGAAAACAGTTCAAATCTAAAGTAGCATAGGGCCTCCAATCACTAGTTGATGCCGGCATAACCTGATGACTTTTCCAACCTAGGATATTTCATTCCTTAGTTGATGCCAACATAGGGTTCCACTCCCTAGCAGACACTAGCATAACCTGGTGATCTTTTCCTGGCAACAGCATAACCTGTTGATCCTTCACAAACACCGGCGTAACCCGTTGGTCTCTTTTCCTGGCAACAACATAACCTGTTGACCTTTCCAGACACCAGCATAACTTGGTAATTTTTCTGACAACAGCATAACCTGTTGACCTTTTCCAAACACCGGCATAATCCGGTGGTCACTTTTCCTGGCAACAACATAACATGTTGACCTTTCCAGATACCAGCATAACCTGGTAATCTTTTTCTGACAACAGTATATCCTGTTGATCTTTTCCAGACACCGGCATAACCCGTCGATTTATTTTCTTGGCAATAACATAACCTGTTGATCTTTCCAGACACCAACATAACCTGGTAATCTTTTCCCGACAACAGCATAACCTGTTGATTTTTTCTCGACACCAGCATAACCGGGTGATTTTCTCTTGGCAACAGCATAACCTGTTGATCCTTCCTAGACGCCGGCATAGTATGGTGATCCTTTCCTAACAACAGCATAACCTATTTATTTCTTCCCGGCACCAGCATAACCTGGTGATCTTTTTCTGTCAGCAGCATAACCTGTTGATTTTCTCTTGACGCCGGCATAACATGGCGATCTTTCTGGCGACGGCATAACCTGGCGATCTTGTCACATAGGGTCTCCAATCCCTAGTTTATGTCACGTTTAGGCATAGGGTATCCACCCCCTAGGCTACATTCACTTCGGGTTCACCATTCCCAACTTTTCAACGCTTTCAATAATAAAGTAGTATAAATTTCATTACAATAACTCACGAAAATTTCCTAGTGAAAACTGGGACAGAAAATTTCGTTCGTTTGTTCTTGATCTTACGGAGATTACACTTTAGGGCAATGGATTCGAGAAGACCAAAAGAAGGAGTTTCAATCCAGAATAAAAGAGAGAAAGAGAAGGTTGAACCCAAAGTGTAGAAGTGGGGAAGACGTGGACTATTTAGGACGATATTGAAGTCATCCGTTCTGTATATCCTGCCTTGATCCGAAGGACGAGAAGATAAAACCAGCATCTACGGCTATCAAGCATCAAGATCCAAGTCGGAGTTGGCAAAAGAACTAGCCCAAACTCAAGACCAAGCTTTAGAGTATATAGATAGGGATCTTGTAACTAGTAGCTGATAGGCTTAGTTAGACTTTTTGTCTTGTTACTTTGGTGTAATAAGGAGCTCAGCAGCAGTAACAGCAGCAACAGCTACAGTGAAACCACAGTTACCCGGTAGTCCCAGCTATCAAAACTTCCAGAACTATACTAACCCGATTCCTTTATAGCCAAGGATATGTAAGCAACCTTGAAGCAGGGTTCGGTCAAACTTTTTCAAAAAACAAAAATGCTTTGCATGGAGTATTTCAACGGGTAAAAGTTGTTCATAACTGCTCACTTTGTCTTTGCCCGAAAACTCTTCGTGTTTCTGAGCAAAGAGGGGCAACTGTGAGCATGTAATTTTTAACCTACCATATACTCCTACAAAATTTAATAAATAAATTAGTTTTATAAATTTTTGTCGAATTTCAGTGTTATTTCTGAATTATTTTTACATTGCATAATCATAATTTGTCGTTTAAAATTTATAAATAATTTAAAGTTTCATAATTAGGTGCCTAACCTCAATCATTGTTTATTAGAAAATTACAGAATTTATCCTTCAAATAGTTACAAGGGTTAATTGATAATTCCACTTTTTAATTCACTCATTAATTAGTTTTTTCTTTTCAGTTAGATGAAAAATAGAATTAGAACTAATTGATATATTTTTATAATATATTGAAATAAATAACGACAAAATATTGATTATTTGGCACAATAAAGGTTTTAATGATTAATTGCATAATTTAATCATTTTTCTAAGAAAATTGCAAAATTTGTTCTTTAAATAACTATGGGTATTAAACTAATGGTTTTACTTTTAATTAACTTATAATTAGATGAAATTAGGTTAAAACTAATTAGTACATTTTATAGTTTAATTAGAATGAATTTAGGTAATTAATTAACCTAAGTATAAAAGAAAGGATTAAAATCAGACCTGGGCCAAATTAACCAGACCCAAATCTCCCCTCTGACTACCCAGATACTCCCAGCCCAAGCCAAATCCGGTACAGTCCCCATTAATTCAAAACGACCACGTTTAAGTCCCCTTTAACCCCAGTCGTTGGATCATTTTGATCTAACGGCCCGCAACTCAATTCCCCCTTCCTATATAAATGTCTGGACGAGCCCTATCCCCCTCAAAATACACCCTTCTCACTCTCGTCTCTCTCCCTAAACCCAAACCCTAGACTCTCTAACTCCCCCCGCCGTATACCACCACAATCTACGGCAGACCACCTCCAAACTACCCCAAAATTATACCAGGTACTCTACTCCTCCTCCTCAATCACCTCCTAACATCAATCCCTCCAAAAACTCCACTGAAATTCCCTAATTTCAAATCTAATATCTGTAAATCCTAAAAACCTAACTCTGTCCAATTCCAAGAGACCCAATGACTCAAACCAACTTGAGTCGATAGCTCTTGGTGAGAGCTATCGATTCATGTGGGTTTGGACCATTTCCTAACCCCGCCAGAGTCCGGTCAAAGTCCGGAGAGCCACCGGAATCCGGCTAAACCCATCCTAGCTAAATGGTACCCCTTTTAAACCTTATTTTCTTTGTGTTTTACTTGTTCAAACATAATTTTGAAGTCACTGGCTTAATTACTTAATTTTAGGTTTCTAGTTTCTGATTTTGTTTACGAATTGATATGTTTATTTCCTTGATGTTGAATGCTATTATGAAGCTCATTCTAGGTTTAATTCTTGCATGTATTGATTAATGTTAGTTTGATTCCTATATTTTAAGTATTAATTAATTGACGCTAGTTTAAACCTGCATATTTAGATCTAATTAAGGCAGTAATCTAGGTTAACTCTAGTCTTACTCAAAATCCCAACTAATTAGTCTAGGTTTCCGAATTTAGTCACTTCTATGCATGATTCTATTGTTGTTATGGTTTCTACCTTTTCTTTTTGTTGTTTCTGAATGATTAGTTATGGTCGCTATTGATTGTGTGTTAATTTGGGATTTCCCGAATTTTCTGGATTTTATTCTGGAATGGTAGTCTATGTGTATTTTGTTTTCCATTTAGTCTGCTGATTAGTTTTCTGGTCCTAAGTTAATCACCTTAGGTTCATGTATCCCCTTTTCCCTTATCTTCCCTAATTGTTCATATGTTAAAATTAGTCAACTTTAATATTAATCATGCATGTGTTAGATCTATCTAAAATAGTAATTGCCCAAAACGAATTAGTCTAAAATTCATATGCAATCGCCTTAATTAATTACTGATTTTAGTTTAGTTATAGGTTAACCTAATTGTGACTCTTAGTTTAGATTTTCACCTATAACCATCCTAAACAAACTGCCTTTAATCATTCATTCCTCAAAAACAACCTTGGATTAATTGACTCATCATGAGCTGTGAAGCAGTTATATGTGAGTTAATCAAAATTCTGATTTTGATTAATGGAAAATTAATTACACTGGATTAGTTAAGCTTAAGTTTTAAACTAAAGAATAAGTCATAATATAGGATAATAAACTAAGTCTAAAGACTTAACTATTTGAATCATTTGAACTAATTAATCTAAGACCTAAAATAAATTCAAATTATGTTTTAACTAATTATTTTAGACCTATTCAACCTCACTTTTAAAGAAGCTTAAGCTTCCAAATTCTTTATTAGTTTAATCAATCAATTAGGATAAAATTAAGCAACTTAATAAATAATATAATCCTTAAATACTAAAAGGTTAATTTTAAGGGTATTAAATGATAGTTTAGGAACTTCAATTGAAGAATTCTGGTTGTAACAACTCAGGATACTTTTAGAATGAAGATAAAATACAAAAAATAAAATAAGAAAGATAATCAAATCAGAGTTCTGGGTAAAACAGTAAAATTTCAGAAGTAAAAAGGGTGTAAAAATAGAGGAAGTTTCTAGAAAATATATACAAAAAGATGCTGAAAATAGGATAAGGAGGACAGTTGTACCAGGGCTGTTTAAAAATTATTCTATTTTTTTTCAGATTTAGGATAATGAATATTCCTAAAAAACGATGCTCACCTAGGAAGCCTATATATAGACTACCCATTGCTCAAAATGGAGGGGGATTCTACACATATACATTCTAGGTTTTATCTAAATATACATTCTGAAAAATACTCACAGATTACTCTCATAGATTACACAATGAAAAACCTACACACACGAAATGTATATTCTCTACACTGAAAAATACTCTGAATACACAAGAACATTCTGAAATCATCATAACCCTTTTTCAAAAATGTGTCTAGGATCTAAGTTCCTTAGTACAAAAAATGAAAATCTTCTGAGATTTAGCAATTTTTCTTTATTCCTATACTGATTTCGAACCAAAATCTCTCAGAAAACTCCTTCTATTTCTGCAAGAAATCTGGTTTCAGTATCTTACTTGGTTCTGGGTTTTTGCTGTGGATTTCTGTTTGAACTTGGGTTTATTTTTGGCTGCTTTCTGGACATACTGGGTTGTTACTGTGTTTTGGTTGTTGTTTAAGCTCGGATTTCTCTGTTTTCTGGACCTTTATTTGGTCTCTTTTCTACTGATTTTTCCTCCATTCATAGGTATGTAACTAGACTGTTGTAAGGAATAGAATTTTTGGCCTACATTTTTTCTTGAATTACTATATTTGTGTATGTCTAACTGCAGAATTCAGTTATATGTATCAATACCTTATTTGTTTTCTTGTTAACATGAATGTGTTGGTTTTTTTAGATATGTTTGAGATTCCATGAATTATAGTAGCTTCATTTTCAAAATAGCATTAAGGACACAAATCTGACTAGATTTATCCTAAAATGCATATGGTTACAGGTGATTCTATGGCTAAAATAAGCACATGATTCTGGTTGATTCAAGCTGGACCATTTTTAAGATATCAAATTTTCTTTATATATTTTTAATGTAATTTAAACTCGATTAGCTCTGTAAGTCCCTTTGTAAGATAATTATATCCCCTTTCCCCCTTTAATTCTGGATTCTGATCTTTGTAATTAAAGTATGGGCTGGACCATTTTCCTAAAAAATTATATCCAATAGCTTTATTTCTTTCTCTTCAATTGAATATGGAGCTCATGCTCTTTTGGCCTTCTAAATGAAGACCATGTGAAGTGGGCCAGACTTATAGAGCGGTCCAATAAGCCTGAATGAGTCTGGAATTTAGGCCACTGGGCCTGGGGTGTAAAACTCAACGGTTTAAATACTCTACTTTATTCTAAAGAATTAATACATTTCTGAATTAGTTAGAAATAATCTTAATATTTTTCAAATGCCATGATTTATATATGTGTCGCTCTTCTGTTATGAATCAATCTTACGTCGGACGGCATGTATTTCCCTTTAGAAATTGTATAAAACGTGACTGGCCCAGCATGCTTAGCACGATACTGGGCCAGAATTTCAATACCTTTAGACAACCCATATACCTATTTGGACCTATAACAAACTTAGTTGTTAAAAGACCTTGAATAAACCTACGTGTTGTATTCCAAATATTTCTTTGAACTCTATATTAATCTTACAAGTTATTTAGGAAGACGATTTTTTTTAGAAGTAACAAAAGTGCTTAGACCCGTCCTTAAGTAAATAATTGATACCTTTTAGAATTCTTGAACATTTTTAAGAAAAAATAAAAGTATACGTTCGCATAACTTTGAATAAAGAATAATTCTTCTAGTAACGAATACTTTTTCTTAAAACTGTGTACACGTTTACGTGACACAAATAAAGTTTAAAATCAACATTCGTAGAGATGCCTTTAGGAGCGAATTTAAAAATTATTACCGTGATTGCGTACATGTTCGTGTGATGCAATCTCGATTTTTTTTAAAAAAAAAAAAATGAAATACGCACTTGCTCGACTTTTGACTATTTCCTTAAATGAATCAAGTGTCGTAAATTAGGTACACATCCGCGTGAAATGATTTTTGACGTATGATAACTAAATGGGTATACTCATATGTAACCCGACTTAAAATAATTCTGTAAATACAAATAGTTGAATAGTTAGAAGCGGTAAAAATGTAAAATGCACATAGGTATTAAAATCAGTAATTAAACAATTTAGACTAAGTGTAAATCATTAAGCGACCGTACTATAACCACGGAATTAGGGAGTGCCTAACACCTTCTCCCGGGTTAACAGAATTCCTTACCCGGTCTTCTGATTCGCAGACTTTTAACGGAGTCAAAAATTTCCTCGATTTGGGATATTAAAAATAAATAAATGGTGTCTCAGAACACCCTAAAAAATCCGGGTGGCGACTCTGAAAATTAAATAAATAATCTCAAATTCGATTATGTCACTTAAATTGTAAAGACTCACTCATCCCACCTTTCGGGTAAAAAGGAGGTGTGACAAGAGGCATGAGCTAAGAGAGCATGCCAGACACAAAGTGAAGCAGCATAGGAAGTAGGTGACAGACGCGACTGCAGAGCTGGGAGTGCATGTAAACCATCATCTTTCGGCCCTTTGTGAAGAATGCCCCTCGTTTTAAAATCCTTAATCAAAATATAATTAGGGAAAAATTCAATAGAAACCTGATTAGAGGTAGTAAAAGAACTAATGGACAATAAATTTTGTTTGGCATCTGGAACATGAAGAATGTTATCAAGAGAAAATTTATGATTAGAAATAGATATAAAAACTTTTCCAATATGAGAGATGGGCATTTTTGAACCATTACTTATGGTTACTTCCTCCGGACCTTGGTACTCGGAATAGATGGCTAAATTGTCAAGATCAGTTGTTAAATGATGTGTTGTTCCACTATCCATCAATCAGTTTTGTCTAGAATATGTTGGAGTGCTTGCTAAATTGGAAGAAGGAAGACCAGTAACTCTAGGACCATTATTAGACTTGGGTGAAGGGCAAACTCCTGCGATATGACCCTTGCCTTCGTAATTGTGACAAATAATCCCAGAAGTGTCATATTTTGCTTGTGTACCAGTGGAGTTTAGATGGTTACGATTCTGGAATTGTTGGGAATATCCTTGATCACCAGCACGTCCACGACCTCTACCTCGGCCTTGTATGGGTGATAATGAGCTTTGAGTGTAATGAGCAGTGGGGGCTATCATTAAGGGAGTCAAACGAAATACCTTGATGAATAGATTCAAGGGCTCTTGTAACGGGCGATATGCAGGGCCTAGACCAACAAGTACAAACTCAACGAGTTCATCATGATGGATTGGGTTGTCACACCCCAAACCTTGGGAGGCGTGGCTGGCACCCGGTGCCTAACTAGCCCGAGCGAACCACTCTATAACTAATTTTTTTTCTTCTGTAACTACGATAGGCCAACATGGTCACAACTAATATTGTATAACTGTAAGTGGGAAACACTGTATCAATGAACTATCGTTCTTAAAACATGAATACATATGGGCCAGCAAGGCCTCTGACATACTGTACAAAATGAACTTTTGTCTACAAAGCCTCTAAGATTATTTAACATCAAACAGGACAGGGCACCGGCTTACCCATGCGTCTATAGCAAAACTCTAACACAATGACTCATAGACTCGGCTGCACTCCGAATGAGATGGAGTCTTACCTACAGGCATGAATGCAGCGTCCCCAATAAAAGGACATCAGTATGAATAATGTACTAAGTACGTAAGGCAGTATATTGAAACCTAAAATTGAACTGATAATAGAATAACTGAAAGTAACTGGAAGTCAAAGATAATCTGAAGATATGCTTACCTGCTGATACTGACTCAACTCTCTCAATATAGTAAGTAAAATAACTTTCGTCCCTATAAGGCTTGGTATATATATAATTGCTCTGTCGTAGTAGGCTCGCTCATAGGCACTCAGCCATACTAGGCCCTGTATCTCGACCATTTGGGCTCGCTCATAGGCACTCGGCCACAATAGGCTCGGTATATAACTTACCATCTAAAGAGGTTTCCCAACAGGGGTCTGCCTATCGATTATAGCTCGATGGTAATGAAAATACTGTGATACTGTATATATATAGACTTTCTGCTCTCTTGACTGGAAGAAGAAAATACTCAAATGAATATGAAGTCCCGATAAAGAGAATATTGTAACTTACAAAACTAGAAAAATATACGTAACTTGTGAGACTAGCAAAATATACGTAAATTCTGGAATATGAATTTTTCTTTGTGCCTCGTTATCAAACTTGTGTAATGACGAGATCATGCAAAATGAAGGAAGAGCTTAGCCTTAACATACTTGGAGTAGGAAAAAATCAATATAATATTCTTTTCTATTTTTCTTTCTAACAAGAAATCTCGTTCAAACTTTTCATCTTTCTAAATAGGTTTTCTGTCCTCCTCTTCTTAATATTTTCCTCATCATGAATCTCAAAAACTCATCTCACATTCCACATTAATAAACCTCAAGCTACGGTCCCACCTCTTTAAGATAGGAGAAAGCTACAGTAACTTCCTTGTCCAATACAAGCGGCTAACTACGGAAGCTCCAAAATAATGCATGAATTACAAGTTCATTACTTGACACTTCTTTTCATGATTGCTCTGCTTGTTCATTACATGAGCTTAACCACGAGATAAGTTCAAAATGTATCACATATTATTTACACACTTAAAGCATCAAATTTTAATACCAATACTGATAGTTCTTTGTGTAAACTTAGTGTCACGACCCAAAATTCTAACTGAGGTCATGATGACACCCAACAGCGGGGTCAGGCAAGCTGGCTTTTAATTTACTAAAGGTTCCTTCTTATTAGTTTAAACACTTTAAAATATACTCAGTTTTTAAAGTAAAAACATGATTTGACAAGGATAATTAGTCAATTTTAATCAAAAAAGTCATGATGAGGAATGAGCCAATATGTATATATACTGACCCGTAAACCAAAATAACAACTACGTGTGTGCCAGGAACTAGTGTCACAAGTCCTACGGGCATACTAATAGAATATACAAAACATAATATACAATCCCACTGTCTGAAATGAATAGACGGGAAATACGCAAAAGAAAACTCCAAAGTGCCGCCGAGAATCGTCAGGAGAAGCAGCTCACCGTGAAGTCGAGTCCAACTGATATCAGAATCGATATTTGTTCTGATAACCAGATGCACAGCCTCAGAACCTGTACAATTAAGTACAGAAGTGCAACATGAGTACATAAACAAATATGAACCCAGTGAGTATCCCGCATAACCTCGAAGAGGTAGTGACGAGAGGTAGTGACGAGAGGTAGACGTGATACTTACTAGGTTCAACATTTCTAAATAACATGATTTAATAGGAACTAGGCAGGCATAACAGTCGTAGAAATCACAAGGAGATATATCCTCAAGTATAGTTGTATTTACCTTTGCATGTCAAATTTCACTATCACATAATGTACTAAATTCCCTTATTAACATAAACCAGTTTGTATAATTACAACAAATTCCCAGTGAATCACACAGCACATAATAGACCGAACATGTACGGCCAAAACGTCACGATAAAATAACATGTGAATTGTCGAGGGTCGAACGACTCGAACCATAGATGCATATATTACCCTGCTCGCGAATCGAACATGCGATGCGGTTGACATAATAGTAGGGCTATTCCGCTCACGAATCATACATGTGGCGCGGTTCCGTATACATACATAAAATTATCAATTTTTAGGGAATTATCAGACATTTTTCTTTAAGGCAAGAACCTAAGCAATATATTATGGACCAGCACTTCCTAATTTTCTTATGCCAAATCCAGGATAATAATCAAATCAAGATACGTTTAGGAATACATGTAAGGTACATATAAACATGCTCGTGAGTCCTAGAACTACCCAACATAACATAGTAGTAGCTACGCACGGATTCTCGTCACTTCGTGCGTGCGTAACCCCCGCAAATAAGAACATGAAATTATTTATAGTTACCTATGGGGACAATTTCCCCTTACATGGTTAGAAAGGAGACTCACCTCGTGTCGAACTTACTTCCCAGACCAAGAACGCACCCGAAACTTCGAACTCTACACGCGAGGACTTGAAACTAGCAAAATATTATACAAATTCATTAATTTATGCTCAAAACATGGAAATTCTCCTACTCACTTCGTAAATTTCCCATTCTTGAAGAAATTCTACAATCCAACCCCGGGCCCACATGCTCAATTCCGCAAATTCACGAAGGAAACACTCACTCATAGCCTAGGTTACTACCCCATTCTTGAATTTCCACTAATTTAGGTAGTTAATTAAGCTAGTATTTCATGCATGAAACTAATATTATAGTGGAAGTTACTTACCTTCAATGACCATGTCGTTTGCCCCTCTAAAATGGTGGAAATCGCCCCAAGGAAGAAGATGAAGATAAGGGAAATGAGTTAATTCCCGTGTATAAAAACACACTATCTGGACAGCGTTTCCGCATCTGCGGTTCGAGGACCGCACCTGCGGTCTCACACCTACGGAAATGGACTAGGAAGCTTGGGCCCGTACCTGCGGAGTGGAGAACGCACCTGCAGCTCCGCTCCTGCGGAATTTTCTCCGCACCTATGAGAATTGGCTTGACCACTGGGGGTCACACCTGCGAGACTGGGACCGCAAGAGTGGTCCCGCACCTGTGACTGGGCAACCGCACCTGCGGTCACACCAGAACAGGTGCACCAGCAGCTAATTCAACTGGTTTTTGGCCTCGTGTGGTGTCCGGGAGGCACCTGGGCCAGCCCGAGCCCCCATCTAAATATACCAACGAGTCCCAAATCATAGTACGGACTTGCTCGAGCCTTCGGACCACCCAAAATAACGCTAAAACTCAAAATCATACCTCAAAATCCCTAGAACCAAACTTAGGAACTTTAGTTTTCTAGACTTCGCTAACAACTGGCCGAAATGACCTATACTACTCGGAATGACACCAAATTTTGCAGGCAAGTCATTAATGACATAACAGAACTATTCCTGGTCTCGAAATTCCGTTCGGACCTCAATATCGCAAAAACACGTCCCAAACCATAATAGGAATTTAAGGAACTCTAATTTCAATATTGGGCGCCGAAACGCTCTCGGGTCATCAGAAACTCATTCCGAACATACGCCCAGGTCCAGAATCATCATACGAAGCTACCGGAATCGTCGAAACTTGATTCGGAAGTCGTTTACTGAAAGTGATGACCGAAGTCAAACTTGACCTTAAAGGCCAACCTTAAGGAATCGAATGCTCCTATAGCACCCTAAACACTTCCGAACCCCGAACCACCAGTCCCCGCAAGTCATAAATTATAATAAGCCGTCGTGAGAGATTTCATTTAGGAGAACGGGGTCAGATAACGACTGGTCAGGTCGTTATACCTAGCTTGGAAGAAATCGAATCCAATCATTTTTCCAACTAAACTAGAATGGCATGCATAGAGATGCATATATGGTAATGGGTACAAAATAACACTAGCTTTACTATTTCCTATCATGCTTTGAAATTCCTTGGAAACGTCGAATACCAAGTTCCACTTCTCAAATTTTGCCACCTTCCATATGTCTTTATGAGTCATCCAAATTTTAAGGGGAGGGGCTACCACGTTTTAGGCTTATTAGGTCTTATCCCAACATAATAATTAATTATTCACTAATCTTTAATTAACTAGTTAATCTCCCACTAATCAATAATTAATCAATTGCCCGTATAATTAAGAATTATCTCAATTTACTTAAAACACTACTCACTTTTAACACATTTTATGTATACCCTACTATGGTGGTCATGTGGTACCATATAAAATCAATACATACACTATTATTTTATTAAAACATCCATGTAACAATACATATATTTTCTCAACTTCTAATTTTCCTAATCTCATATAAAGAGTACAAATTTTTGTACGCTTATTCTTAAAATGGTAAAAAGAAATAAACTCCTTTTCTTGTGAAAAAGAAATAATTTCTATCTTTATAATAAATAAAATATCATAAACTTTTCTTATATTATGTGTATAATTTAAAATATATTCGAAATTAGTAATATTAATAACTATATATTTTTCAAACTTTTTATAAAAATGTTCCACTCAATATAAATACCATATCAAAATGTATCTAACGGTATCAAGGTTGTAAACTTACAGGGTCTTATGGTCACAAATCCTCTGTAGAAAAGTACAGGATGTAACATCCTTCCCCCCTTTAGGACATTCTTCCTCGAATGTTGACTCTTAGGAATTTAAAAACTTTTCACTAGGGTTTCCTCTGTAACTAAACTAAAACCCAACCTCTATCTGAAGTCTCGACTATTCACAACATTTTTCTACTTGAGTACCTCGTATCTTCTTTACCTTTACGTTACTTAACTTTCAATCTTGCATCGTATATTTTGTTTCTTTCATAACTTCCCTTCCACATAAGTAGAAATTACATCTAGGGGTGGCAATTTCAGCCCAAACCCATTCAACCCGCCCAAAGAAATACATCTAGGGGTGGCAATTAGTGATATTAATGTATGTTTGGGATTTCGAGTCTGGGAATAGCTCTGTATGGTGATTCTGGAGTTGGGAGCGCGATTGGAAGTGAATTCGGAGGTCCATAAGTTATTGTGAAGTCATTTGGCTAAAGATAGAAATTTGAAGGCTTTTGAGAAATCCGACCGGAAGTGGAAATTTTGATATCGGGGTCGGAATGCGATTCCAAAGTTGGAGAAGGTCCGTAATGTTGAATGTGACTTGTGCGCAAAATTTGGGGTCAATCGGACGTGATTTGATGGTTTCGGCATCGAATGTAGAAGTTGGAAATTTTAAAGTTCATAAAGATTGAATTGTGATGCGGTCCATCGTTTCGATGTTATTTGATGTGATTTGAGGCCTCGGGTAGATCTACATTATGTTTTGGAACAGATTGGTGCAATTGGACGGGGTCCCGGGGGCTTCGAGTGGATTCCGGGTGGTTGACGGATCAATTTGGAGTTGAGAGGAAGCGGATGTTGATAACCAATTTTTTCTCAAATTATTTTCAAACTTGTATATATACTTTCAAAATCACTCCTTACAGTAACTGGTATTTTCTCACAGCTTTTCGTATTTTCATCAAATTATTTTACTGTTTATCTAACACTTTATATTCCATAATTATTCATAAATGATATAATTTCTAATCATTTTCTTGCTCAACATGTTTTTTATATCCTATTTAATTCCCTTAGGATTTGATTATTTCACAAATTAACCAATATTGGCATTATTTAGTTAATTTCAGCAGTTTTTGCGATTATAGCACAAATATGCATTTATACCATTTTAAAGTCAGTAAGTGGTCATTTATAAATTTTATATCTTATTCAATCGCCTTAATTTTATTTATTTGGTCTCAATTTATTTTTACACAATTATTAGCTATTTTATTAATTAATTACCTTATTTAATTAGGTATTTAACGTTTCGCCCATTTTTATTTAAATTTTAGCCAACTTTTAACCCAACCCCACCTGACCCAAAACCCATTCTCTAACCCAACCCAAACCCACAAATAACCCGCTCTAACCCCACACTTGATCTGAACCGTTGATAAAATGAGATCAACGGTGCAGATCAGTGTTACCATAGTTAAATCTAATCACTAACCCCCTCCGAGCCCTCATTCTCTCAACACTCACTCTCTCTTTATCTCTCTCTGTTACTCTCTAGTTCTCTCTAGAAGCCTCCATTGGCTTCTCTTCTCCGATGGAGTCCGGTCATCTTCTCCGGCTGGTTCTCTCACCAGAAACTATGGCTCATCATCGCCTAATGGCTATTTGTCCACTTTGCACCGGTCCAGTGATACTCTGGGGCTCTCAGGCGAACCTGGAGTGGTCCAACTCACCTCCCATGGTCCCGTTCCACTTTCTGGCCTCCCCGGCCATTTGAGTAAGTTTACAACCTGTTTCGGCTTAGGTCGGTGCCTTCTTTGAGGTTCTTCTTACTTCTATGGGTTCCACGAAACCCTAACCCTATGTCTTTCGATTTATTCTAGATCTACTTTAGATCTATAGTATTCCGAAGTTTCTTTCTATTTTTTTCTCTGAAAACTTTCATCTTTAAAAGATCTTTCAATTTTTAAAACTAGGGTTTCACAAACCCCTTTCAAAATCGATTTTTCTTTACTTCTGTTTTAATGTTATTCTATGTTTTTCTTTGTTAATACATTTTGATTCAAAGCTTCTTACGGAAAATCCCCAATTTTTAGGTTTTTAAGTCCGTCTTGTTTGCTATGTTTAGCCAATCTGTATACTTCTTCTAGGCTCTCTATGTGCTCTATGTTTCTTACTCTAATTCATGGTTAGGGTTCCTGATACCCTCTACTGACTCTGTGATGTTTTCTTCGAACCTATGGTTCTGTATGTTCTGTACTGATTTTTCAAATTGTTTCCCTTGATTGTGTGATACTTTCCTTGATTATGCATGATTCCCTGTGATTTCAATTACAGTCGAGATTCCCTCAACTAATTTTCAGAACTAAACCCATACTTTGGTTTGTAAATATGCTATTAGTGTGTACTTTCCTTAATTACGTGTTATGAACCTGGTCTTTATTACACACTTCATTCTTTTACTACCCCCGTTATGGTAAGATCACTCTAGCTGATTCCTTTCCCTGATTTAACTCTGATTGGCCTGTTTGAACTTGACTCCCTAATTTAAGGAAGTCCACGCCTTTAATTGACACTGATTGGTTATTATTTCCATAATGATGTTAGTCTAATTATTCCTTACCTTATTTTCTCTACTCGCTTTCAGAATTATAAACACCCTACTCTCTTTAGCATAACACAACCAATATAGATACACGAACACACACACAAATAGCACTCATATTGCTCTGAACTCTCACTTGCTTTGCTGCATATTCTCTCTTGTTCTTCTGGCTACTCAGTCGGCTGTAAGCCAAGACTGAACAACTTATCGTTACTCTATTGCTCTGCATACCACTGTCCTATTACTCTACTTCTCTGCACCTTGTTGTTCTATTCTTACTCCTAACTGGTATGTTTCTAGTTTAAGTTTATAGCATCCAAGTCAACATGTTTTTGTTTGTATTGAGGTTTTAATTATGGTTCTGTTGTTTTCCTTGCAGCTAGTGTGTTTGTCTTACCCCTATGACCTATTTTTCCTTCCGTGTTCAGCATGTCTACTTGTCTATGTGATTCCCTTCTAAATTATGTGAATAATTAGTAAAATTAATGATTTGAGTGGGAAGTTAACAAATTAATTTAAATTTGTAGGTAAGTTTAATAAAATTCATATCCCTACGTGGCAGCAAGCAACATAAGATACAATGACTCATGGTCTTTATGGTTTGGTTTCTTATTAAGGGATTTTTGAATAAATAATCCCCAAAAAGTGGGGCCCACACCCACTAAATGTAAAAATCTTCTCTAAGTCAAAAAGATATAGATGTTCTACAACAATTATATGATGGATGAGGTTTCAGAAAATTAAAACAGAAGTTTGCATCTCAGCAACATGAGTTCTTGGTTAGAAAAGGAACTCTTATGAAATTATACTAATACGGTATAATCGTAGCGGGATTTTATGATTCTAAGAGAGTATGGTGCAACCTTTTCCAAGAATGTCATACAGGTCTTTACCTACGCCAGTTATGTTAAGGCTATCCCTTCTTTCTTTTGGCATGGTCCAAAGTATACGGAAGAAACGAGCAAACTCGTGGTTTCCATAAATTACTCTATTCATAGAAATACTAAGGGTGTCTATATTCTTGATTTTCCCATGTGAATTATTATTATCTTCTGTTCATGGGTATCGAAAATACGTATGTTGGTAAATTTGTTTTTTTTTATGATATTAATCATAGGCATAATGGCCTTATGGCGTACCGAAAGATTTTATTGACGTATTTCATATGCATTCATGCATTTACATATGCACATTGACCCATGACCATATGGTGTTATATACGCGTATGTATGTAAATATATGTATATGGGATATGGAAAAAGGTTACGGCGTTATATACGCACTACCACCTGATCAGCTGGTATATGATGATGACGTTGCCTATAGTGGCTGAAATATGGTTCAAACGGCGTTATATACGCGTATATATATTTGTATATTCAAACGGCATTATATATGCGTATATATTTATGTATATATATATATATATGTATATGGATATGGGAAAGATTATGGCGTTATATACGCGTCACCACCTTATCAGCTGGTATACGATTATGATTTTTCCCACAGTGTCTGATATGATATGATGGGATGCCCTCAGAGGCTGATGATGTTGAAACATGTACCTATGATCATGCTGAGAATGAATTCATAGGGTAACATGATCTCTATTGCAAATATTGACGATTAACGTTTTTAACCTAAAATAGGATTTCTAGACATGGTGATCGTGAAGATGCAGAGACAGTAACGTTATAACAACCATTTTATAGTTATTTAACGAACAGGATTTCTAAGTGAGGCATGAATATGGCAAAGATGCTGAGATAAATGGGCCTGAAACATGTTTTCTAATGCATGCATGACAAGTATTCCTAAGCATGGTAGCTATTGCACACATATAAAAAATAAATCCTATAGCATGGTTTCTACTCATAATTATACTAAGCATGCACAACCCCGCCCATTTCACAATCCAGCCCATAACCGTTTTTTACAATTAATTATTACAGACCAACATTGCACAAAACTCCATAAATAAGGAAGTTGTTGACCCATGGCACTGGATAGTTTTAAAGTTTGACAAATGGCTGACCAGTTGAACCAGGTTTATCAGAGCACACATCTTGAACTAAATAGCTGGCACATGAACCGTATATGCTTAGGAGATGTTTGTGAATATGAAATATCAATGAACCAAGAGATTGTCTCCTAATGCAAAAAGGTTGCAAACTGATAAGTTGATTGAAGTCGAATTCAGCAAGGAAAGTAATAAAATAAAGAAAGTCGAGTTTGGTACAAATTATGTTTACCCAAGTAGAGTTGGACTAGAATTGGAAGACAAGCTCAACAACTGACTCTATAAATACTTGATGTATTTCTGCTGGAATTCCACATGCACAAAAGCTGAAGTGAATCAGAGTCTGAAAGCAAAGTTCCCAGAGTTATTTTGCTAGCAGAATCATTGTGTGATCCAAAGGCTACAGTTCAACTAGAAGAACCAGTTCCATCTAATTGATTATTAAGTCTAGTTGATTGTAGTAGGATTTTTAATATAGTGTCTATCAGCTTTCATAGAAGCAATTGTAATAGGTACATATTGTTCAAGTTAGAGTTAACTTGA
>MDKI01051759.1:0-39103 GCA_005239505.1 Nicotiana paniculata | reverse complement strand
TAAATTGATGTAGTGCTGAGTTGCTTGTGTTTTTGTTAGGTTGTAGTTCCCGCCATTTGGATTCCATCATTTCAATTCCCTTTGTGTATTCCTATTATGTTATCCGTTGATCGTGATTATTAAATTTTCTTCCGTATTATTCGATCGTATTATTAATTACATTGAGAAATCTTTAGATAGACATTTTGGTTCGGTCATTAATACATCTCGCCTTTTACTTATTAGACCGGTGGTGTCTTGACTAGTCCTCGTCACTACTTCACCGAGGTTAGTCTTGATACTTATTGGGCACCACTGTGGTGTGCTCATACTACACTTCTACACATTTTTGTGTGCAGATCCAGGTTATTGTTGTTAGCAGCTGCGCAGATCATTGCTGAGAAGACTCAAGGTAACCTGCTGCTGCGTTCGCAGGCTTCGGAGTCACCTTCCTGTTTTATTCTATTCAACTGTACTTACTTATTCCTAGACAGTTGTATTTAGATTTGATAGAAGGATTTCGTAGAGCTTATGACTTGTATTTACCGGGTTTTGGGAAATTGTAAACTCTGTCAAGATGTCTATATCGAGATTATTATAATTCCTTTATTATTGTTGTTGTTTAGTAGAAATGTTACGCTTACCTAGTCCCTAAGACTAGGTTCCATCACGATACTCCACGGAGGATATTGGGTCGTGACACCATATCTTCCCTTTCATCACTCTTTGATCCGACCTTGCTAGTTTCAAACCACCAAATTTCAATTCTTTCTGCTTCCTTCTACTTGAATCAATGGTGAAAACTTCCAAAACCGTTCCACAAAAGGAGAAAGCCTCCTCCTCTTCTTCCCAGCCAGCCGGTGACAAAACACCGGTGGAATCGCAACCTAGCGAGTATGTTCCCGGCCCGTGCGTGCTGAAGTCCAATTTTAAATTTGAGAATCCCCCATCGTTCTGTCACGACCCAAATCGACGGGTCGCGATGGGCACCTGGTACCTTACTCAACCGAGTACCAACGTAACATATCTTTCGTATAATTTTATCATAGGTAAATGAACCAAAGTAAGGGATGGGGGAATGCAAACTTATACATATGACATACTGGCCTACAAGACCAAAAATGATCACTTGTACATTGAACATAGGCCGACAAGGCCATATAATATTTCACGTACATGACATATGTATACAAGCCTCTAGAGTACATAAATTTCATAAAGGTCGAGACAGGACCCCACCATACTAATGAATATATGTCCTAATCATACTGATCAAATAAGCAACTCCAGAGCAAATAGAGCATACCAACACCTTCCACTGAGCTGATAGCTTACTTGGAGGGCTCTCATCCTGTCTATCGAGACTTGCGGGCATGAAATGCAGCGTCCCCAGGCAAAATGGACGTCAGTACGAATAATGTACCGAGTATGTAAGGCACATAGATAAATATATAAAAGACATGGAAGAAATGACTCAAGCTGTAAGTCTGGATAACTCTGTACATCATGAAATACTTATAGTGTAATGCATATGCGTATGAATTTCATGTCGTGCATAGGTACATGTTTCATAACATCATCAAGCCTCTGAGGGAATCCCATCATATCATCTCGGCCACTGTGGAAAAAATCATCAACGTATACAAGTTGATCAGGTGGTGGGGGTATATAATGTCGTAACTTTTTCCCATATCCCATACATATATATATATATATATATATATATATATACACATATAAATACGCGTATATAACAACATCTGGTCATGGTTCAATGTACATATATAAATGAATGCAATACATGAGAAGTACATCAATAAAATCTCTCGGAACGTCATAAGACCATTATGTCTCTGATTAATATCATGAAATAAACTTTATCAACTTACGTATTTTTTGAGACCCATGAACAAATTATAGAATATTAGGACACATGGGGAATCAAGAACATAAGCATCTCTAGCATTTCTATGAATAGAATCATTTATGAAAGTTGTGCATTTGCTCGTTTCGTTTGTATCGTATGGATCATGCCAAAAAGAAAAAAGGTATAGCCTTAACATACCTTAGTCGATTGTCTTGACAATCCCTCTAACATAATTCAATTGCGACAAAAATGTAACGGCAGATCGAATTATGGGATAATCCATATGATATTCTTGAGAAAGATTACACCGTACTCCCTTATAATCACAAAATCCCGTTGCTATTATGATAAATAGTTTCGTATGATTTTTTATCGAAGAACTCATGTTACATTTGTAACATTATATTTACTGAAGCTCTCTTTGAATTGTAGAGATTAAAAATGAAGTAACGAGCTCTCTTTAGTCTTTTGGGTGTGGGCCCCACTTTATGGAATGATTTGGCCACCAAACTCTTTAGATTTGCCACCTATTTTAATGACTAATAAGTCATTTCTTGGGCTGCCACGTTAGGCACCTTAAGCTTATCTAAAATTATCATTAATTAACCAACAATCTCTTGATTAACTTGATGATATCCCACTATCCAATAATTAATCAATTACCCACATAATTAAGAATTATCTCAAATTACTTAAAATAATACTCACTTTTAACACACTTTATACATTTTAGTATCATGGTCATGTGGTACCTTGTATGGAATTAGTCCATAAATACCGGGTATTATAGCTCGGATCATATTTTATTACAAATTGACAAACTTCGACGAAATTCATTTTCTTTGATTTGCTTACCCCCTCACCTTCACGAATTTACTCATCACTTGTTTGAAATAGCATAATTCTTATAATCTCAAAATAATCTCATTCCCGAACTTACGTCGATTAACTTACGATGAAACTTTAATATACGAAAATGCGGGATGTAACATCTCATTTCCGAGCTTTCATCAATTTACATATGGCGTACTTTTACATACGAAAATATGGAATGTAACATCATTCCCCCTCTTTGGAACATTTGTCCTTGAATATTTACTGATGCGCTTATCATTATCATAACCTATAGCTCTTGCGAATACTTTAGTACTCTCCTTGCCATCTAGGCAATTGTTCTGTGAATAAATCCAAAGTCCAGAACGTTCCCCCCCCCCCCTTTAGGCCTCTATCTCACAGCACGACTTGTGGTCGGGATTCTTCCAATCTTGTAACGGTTGTTATCTTCTGTCATGGACTTTTTCCTTGCATGTGCGCCTATGCGACTCTTCTCTCCAACTTTTAGCCAATCTCTAGGCCTCACTTTGTGAATCATATGCACAACTATGACAAGTTGTATACTCTTCGCTCGGTACTTTGTTGAATTCACAAATATTGCTATATCTTATTTCATAGAATCAATTATCCATCTGTATGATTTTACTGCATCTAGGTATGTCATACTGTACCATAACTCTTACTTCGATTTATCGTTGCTGAGGTCTGCTACCAAACTCCAGGTTACTCTTGTTGCTTATCCTATATGTATAAATCTAAGTTAATGCTTCTCCATTATTGTTCATCTTAAGAATTATGGCCTATTCTCATCTCATACTTTGTAACTTTTATCTATCCACTGTTGATTCACCTCAATGTTGATCTACAATCTACTACTGATAACTTAAAATTTCTTACGTAATACATTGTCACCAGGGCTTACGTCTCATCAGAGAATATCTAAAGTGGCTTGCCTAATCCACCTAGGGGCGATACTATATTCCATATCTCTTAGCATCCCAACATGACTCATCTTGTGGGGGGGGGGGGTATTCTAATCCCGTCTCGTCCGTGAAATATTTTCTTCTTTTTTTCCCTTTAAATCATTAATCAATCGAAGGCCCAAATGTTATCCTTTATCTTTCACAATTACACCCCCATCCTATTACCAGGGCAGCATTCCATCTCTTCTAAATGCTACTAGTATTAGACTGCTTTGAGTTTATTCAGGCTATACCGAACTTTCTATAATTTAGAGAAACCATCAGCTCTCTTGTTTTCATGGGTTCAAATCCTGACGACTTATCCATTCTCATCGCCTTCTCACTCGCCCTTTATTATCCTTACTCCTTTCTTCCAAAAACCCTGTCGCTCTACCATACTTTAGCTTGCGATCAATTTTCTTATGTTATTCTGGAATATCAAGCGAGACATTACATTGTCTCTAACTCTTCTTTACTCTTTTAACTATACTTCTCGATACCTAGAAAGCATAGGCTGGGAATATATGCCACCAATGATGCTGCTATCATTCCTGGATACTGAATCCCAGCGCTTCTAGACCTCTATCTGAAATATAGATTATTCATAACCTTCTGCACCTGGGAATCTCATACGTTGTTCACCTTTACCTCACTTACCTTAAAATCTCACATGACGTCTTCTATCTCTCTCATGACCTCCCTCCCATATAGGTATAATTCACATCCATAACTTGAAGCTCTATTATAATACTTGCACCTCTGGTGCATACAGAATCTGGTGGGAGCTTCATACTGACTTCTTATGAGGGTGGTACTCTTCTAACTGGATTTATCGTAGAGCCGTTGTAGAATATGGTTGTTGTACTATCTCTCTTGTACCTCTGATATTAAGAGTGATTCCGCAATGTTCTCAATCACGATTTCTATAATTTTCTGGGTCCAATAATTAGACTCCTGATTTACTTAGTTGATGTTACTCTTTAGTTTCCTCTTCCATCTGATCAACCTTTATGTAGGCTTAAGCTATCTTTCGATCTGCGGCTTATGGTATTAGTTATTACTTTAGCCTTTCATGGATGCTATGGAATATCCATGTACCATCATCTAACAATTCAATTCTTGGTTTATGGCTTGGTCTCAACTCTTTCCTTTTAACTTATACCAGAGTTCTCTACCGCTTTATGATTGTCAACATATATGCTACACGGATAATACTCTGAAATCGTAAGTGTGTTTATCGAATAATTCCTTTCGTTCCTTCTCAGCTTCCTTTAAATGTAAGATATTACTTTCCCTAGTTTTTCTTCCTCCTTGTTGTGTGCCTACTTAGCTTATCTTAGTTCCCACACATGTCGGAATGTTCGTGCAACTTCATATGATCTCGAGTATTACTTTTGATTTTACTTCACGTTCATTAGCCACGGTAGGTGCCACTTTCCTATGGAGTGAATACAATGTTGTTGTGAGACTGTTATTACAAGACCATTTCCTTTTTAGGTCATTGTACTTAGGTTGCATCCTTCTTCCTTATTTCCTCAGCTAGTCTTTCATTGTAATACTTAGGTAGGACCCTCTGGCTCTTGTAAAGTTGTGAGCTTATTACAAACCTTTTGATGTCCTTCCTTGCCTATAATTATCTGTAGTTACTTAGCTCCATGCCCTTGTGCTTGTAGGGTTGCTTCTGAAATGATATTTTGACTGTCTTCCTAGTGGCACTCTCTTCCTGTAACATTTATACGGTACCTTTAACTACCCCGACTCCTATCTGAATATATCTCAAGTATTCCAATAACATTACTGCGAGGCTGAATTTTCCATGTTGGGGTTCACTATGTTTATCTTGCATGGTCTGCTGATTTGTCTATAACCTCTTGTCTAACCATAACTAGGCTCTTCCTGAATCAACTACTAACTACTTGCTGGCCCATTCTCATATCAATATTCCGCGTAATCTTTCTTGGGTTATTTCTTTTGTCTTAACTTACGCCTTGCACTAGCTCCTTATTTATCAATAACATCCCGGACAGGAACCCTCACTTCTTTTTCTTAACGTCGTGCTTGCATAATGTTCTGAAATTGTAGCATATTGGTAGGATTTGGATAAGTACAATATCATTCTTTCCTCATTTTATCGCATTCTTCCTTCACCATTCCATAGTTACTAGAACCACTTAACTCATACTTAATGTCATAACGTTCCATATTCCCCCTTTAGGAGAGTACTAAGATTTAGCGCTACGACGATTTACCTATAGATGTTTTACTCTTCATCTTTGGCGTCTTTTCACACCATCGATGACCCTTACTTGTCTCGTGATAATCCTTCTATGCCAAAGATAACAAAATTCCTTACTCACTAGGATGACACCTAGTATAACTGGCACATATAGTCCTTAAGTTTAACTTTTCTCACATTGCTTGCTTTAGGGAAGCGTCTTCCTGAATAACCATTCTATAAATTTCTCATGAATCCTTTTTCTGTTGTCCATTCTATCATCGCCGGAATGCAATATGAAATTCTCATGATGCCGACCATTATCAAATCACTCAGTGCCTACTTCATGTTTAGTTTATCTTGTTCACCAGCCCATACTGATTTCTATTACTCTGGGGTATAACTTTTCCTTTTGGTAATCATGTTAGAGTTACGAACTTATTTCTCAAAATGAGGATATGACTTTATAACCTATACTCTTTTGTTGCCTCAAGTCCTGTCACCTCTCGTCTCTTCCTTTACTTGACTAGACTCTGTAATACTGTAATTATTTTTTATCTACCGTTGTCATCCATGTATCACATCTTACTCATAATGCTTCATTATCTTTCTTCTTATTTCCCTTCTAACATTTTTGTCTATCACTTTATTCTAAAAACTTTAACAAGACGTTCTTTTTCTTTTAGCTCCCCTTGCTCCATGCATTGGTTCTTCGGATTTCTTAACATTCTCGCTCTACAAGGGACGGGAGCCACACTTAGGTAATATTTATCCTTTCAAGGATTCCAGTGCTTATCTTTGTAGTACTCATATCTAGCTGTACTATTTTAGAGTGTACCATCTGGGTGTCTCACCAGGAGATCTATTAGCACATTTTCAATATCCTTCAGAAATGTCAACTAACGCAACAATCCATCCACTATTTCCTTATATTCGTCCTTCTCTTATATTACTTTTGTTAGCCCCCGCATAGGGCATAATGAGATGGGTGTGGCCAATTGTACATACCTCTGTCATTGTTGAAGGTAACTCAAAAGGCTTATATTCCTCTGCCTGAATTGTAAATAATGATAATCTTCATTAACTGGGCGAGCACCACCCTTCTTCATTTTGCTTCTTTTACCTGTATGAAACTTGTATCTATCTTCTGAATATCTCATTATCTTTCACCATAGGGCGCCTTAAGTCTCCTTATCAAGAGGCTTACACGTCTTAGTACACACATGATCTACTGAAGACTTACATTTACTCATCATAAGCATCATGAAAAATCGAGTTCCTCTGACTCAACTTTTCCACAACTATATCTCTAACCAACCGTCTTTCTAGATGTAGGAATCGTTGTATTATGAATAAGATGGAGTGAAAAGGAAATTGAGTTATTACAACAGAGCTCTACCACACGATCTAGAGTAAGAATAAAGAGTGGTAGTCCTATATGCCTTGTAGCCTCCTGCTTATAAGTGTGGTCATGGGTCAATGTACATATATAGATGAATGCAACACATGAGAAGTACATCAATAAAATCTCTCGGAACGTCATAAGACCATTATATCTCTGATTAATATCATGAAATAAACTTTATCAAATTCGTATTTTTTGAGACCCATGAACAGATGATAGAATATTAGGACACATGGGGAATCAAGAACATAAGCATCTCTAGCATTTCTATGAATAGAATCATTTATGAAAGTTGTGCATTTGCTCGTTTCGTTTGTATCGTATGGATAATGCCAAAAAGAAACAAGGGATAGCCTTAACATAACTGAGTCGATTCTCTTGACAATCCCTCTAACATACGTCAATTGCGTCAAAAATATAACGGCAGATCGAACTATGGGAGAGTTCATATGATATTCTTGAGAAAGATTACACCGTACTCCCTTATAATCGCAAAATCCCGTTGCTATTATGATAAATAGTTTCGTATGATTTTTTATCGAAGAACTCATGTTACATTTGTAACATTATATTTATTGAAGCTCTCTCTGAATTGTAGAGATTCAAAATGAAGTAAAGAGATCTCTTTAGTCTTTTGGGTGTGGGCCCCACTTTATGGAATGATTTGGCCACCAAGCTCTTTAGATTTGCGACCTATTTTAATGACTAATAAGTCATTGCTTGGATTAACTCATTCCCGAACTTACGTCGATTAACTTACGACGAAATATTAATCTACGAAAATGCAGGATGTAACATCTCATTCCGAGTTTTCATCAATATACTTATGGCGTACTTTTACGTACAAAAATATGGGGTGTAACATCATTCCCCCTTTTGGAACATTCGTCCTCGAATGTTGACTGATGCGCTTATCATTATCATCTATAGATATTGCGAATACTTTTGTACTCTCCTTTCCATCTAGGCAATTGTTCTGTGAATAAATCCAAATGTCAGGCCATTCCCCCCTTTAGGCCACTTTCTCACACCACGACTTATGGTCGGGGTTCTTCCAATCTCGTAACTATTATTATCTTCTGTCATGGACTTTTTCCTTGCATGTGTGCCTATGCGACTCTTCTCTCCAGATTTTAGCCAATCTCTAGGCCTCACATTGTGAATCATATGCACAACTTGACAAGTTGTATATTCTTCACTCGATACTTTGTTGAATTCACAAATATTGCTATATCTTATTTCATAGACCCGATTATCCATCCGTATGATTTTACTGCATCTAGGTAGGTCATACTGTACCATAACTCTTACTTCGATTTATCGTTGCTGAGGTCTGCTACCAAACTCCAGGTTACTCTCGTTTCTTATCCTATGTGTATAAATCTAAGTCCTTGATGCTTATCCATTATTGTTCATCTTAAAAATTATGGCTTATTCTCATCTTAATGTTCATCTTACCCCTTCACGTTAGGTCCCCTCGACCCAACCATCATCAATTTCTGCAAAGGTACCAGGTGACCCTCAGCCAAGTTTACCCCTCTTTATAGCACATCGTAATCATGCTCCGATTCTTCTCCAGCAAAATCGAGGGGCTTCCGTTCACCCACAACCATCTCATGATACTATCGACCCCGACTCTTTCGAGGGTTGATCAAGCTTCAACGTTGATATACCATAGGTTTGTTCTCGAGTATCGATGAGGACAAGGACCAAGGTTGGATGAGATGGTTTGTTTGAGTGAGGACCTGTGACCTCATCCCAAAGAAAGAAATGCCATTCCCTGAGAAGTGTAACCCCGAGCGTAAGTAATTTCTCACTGATCAATTTTCATGTTCCTATTTTTTCTTTATCTAACATCTTTTTTTTTCATGCAGCGGTTGCCTGGATGCCTCGAGCGGTCCCTGACTTTGAGGACTGGGTTCAGAAGTTGGCCTCAACTTCCTCTCATGCCGAGTGTTGTTGGCGTGACCTGGCTAAGGGCAAGTGGGAGGCAAAGAATCACGATGATTTTTTCTTCCTTATTTCCGAGGTGCCAACCATACTTCTTTTTCTCACCAAGTTTCCTTTTGTGCAGGCCTAAATAAGGACACGATTTTGAGGCCTCTGAGCGGCGAGGAAGATATTAAGTCCCCGGTTCCGAAATCGAGGAAAGATAATAAGAGGAAGGGGTTCTCGTCGCCTGAGGATCCCAAACCCAAAAAGGCCCCAGCTCGAAGGACCAGGAGGAAAATCATTCCTATCTCCATAAACACGGTTCAAAGGCTGAGAGAAGAAGAAGAAGAAGAGGGTGATGACTCGGCGTTGGTGATTCGACCAAGGAACACCGCCGAGGCCGCCAAGCCTTCAAAACTGGAGGGGTTGTCGAGATCCAGCCTCATGATGAGGAGGCTTCCAAGAAAAGTTCAAGTGAAGGCCCCGAATCGCCTGAGGTCGAGATTTTTCCTCGACCATCAATGAACATACCATAGGGGGCCGGTTCTGAGACCTCGAGAGTTGATCAGAGCGCCCCGAGTGTTCGCTCGCGGCAGTGACAGCAGGTCATGCGCCTTCTCTACCGACTTACTCCGTGGAGGCTATGAGAGAGGCCGGGGTCATGAGGACCCCCTACATAGGCGGAGTCCCTATTGAAGAGGATCCCTTTTATGATTGCTTTACCGAGCTCGACGATGCCTCCTACCTTAACGACGTGTCTACCCTCTTCGAAGAAGCCCAACGCCTTCTATCTCGAGTAACTGATAATCTCCGTTGTTGCAATTCTCTTGTCCTTTTTCTTCCTTCACCCTAACTTATATTTTTCTTCTTGTATAGGATTTTTCCAAGTCTCGGGCCGACCTGAGACAATGTGAGGCTGAGCTCCAGAGGATCTCGGAAGAGAGAAATGCTCTAAAGCTCCTTTGTGGGCAAAAGGATGAAGAGCTCAGGGATCTTCGAGCAGACTTGGCCATGGCTCGTAAGGAGGAGACCAATTTGAACGAGCAGGTAAATATTCTTTTGAAAAAATCAGACTTGATCCAAGGGTGGAGTCTAATACTTCGATGTCTCAGTTGCAGCAAAAAATTGAGAGGATCGAGCTATTCCGGGGGGGAATTCGATCAGGTTAAAGCTGACTGCCATCGATGGAAGGAAGGCATGGACCGCCTTGCTGCAGAGAAGGAGCCTGCCTTGGCCCAACTGTCATCGGGCGGGGTTCAACTTCGGAATGCTGGGGAGAAAAGTTCGGCCATGGAAAAAAGAATTGAAGAGCTCGAAGCCGGACTTGTTGAGGCATAAGTTGAGGTCGAAAAGGTAAAGACTCAGGCTGACAAGTCAATAGCCGTATACTTGGCTGACGCGGAGGCTGTTCATACCCATCTGAGGGAGGCCACCGATCGAATACGATGGAGTACTAATCTGGCTAAGTTCCAATCTCGGAGGGAGACCCTCAAGGAAATTCACGCTCGAGGTTTTGACCTCTCTGAGGAGATAACTCAAGCTAAGGTGCTTGAAGCTGATGCCAGGTTGCTTGCCTCCTCCGATGATGATGATGATGTCAACGACGATGAAGGCAGGAAATACGGATCCGATAATGGAGAGGGGGCCAAAGAGGAAGCTGCCCCCGAGGAAGAACCCAACCCCAAGCATAGTTAGAACTTTATTTTTCCCTTTCTTACTTTTTTTTTGTAAGACCTTCGTCGGTCTTTTGTACATATTTTTGTTCAAACGTATATATACAAAGAAAATTTTCTTTTGACTTCCTTCTTCAAATTTTGTCTTGCTTCGTGCCTTGTAAAATCTTAGCATATTTTTTTGCCTTGAACAATATGTTTGAGACTTTGGTTTTAGGTGACTCGAAGTCATAATAACAATACTGCTTTTATAGTTGAGTTCTAGTAAAACTTGAACCCAAAGCAATAGAATCCTTAGGTTTGTATTGAATAATAATGGATCCTCGATCTGTAGTCGAGTAGGCTTTTTATTCGAACTCGAGATAGCGGAACCCTTAGGTTAGAATCGAGTGAGAACGTGTTCTCAAACTCAAAGTGTGTTGATCCTTAGGATCTTTGAATTGGGCCGATACGGCCGCAAAAGAATGGCTTTCATCCCTCTTTCGGCTTACAGACTTGGTAAAATTTTGTTATGCCTTAGCATGTATTTTTTACCCATTGGGTTTTCGAGAGTTTGGTATTGATCGAAACCCCTTTACCTTTTGTGCCTTAGCACAAATTTATATTTGAACAATTTGATACCTCTTAAGGTTTTTCTAGGGCTGATATCATCGAAGCCCTTTGGTTATTTTGCCGAGAGTAGCCTTTTTTAAAACCGATTTTCAAAGAATTCAAAGGCCTATTTTTATTGCGGGATTCGGACGTCTCTGAGCCGCATTAATTTGGCCTTAGCCTTTGGGTATGTCGCTTGAGCTTATTTTTCGGTAACACTTGGCCTTGGTCTATAAATCGGGGGATGTCTCTTTGAGGTCTTCTTTTTTTTATTTTAGATAATTCGAACATGTTGATTTTCAACGGCAATCCCCGAGCAGGGGGTTGATCGTTTGAGGTGTAATTGTAAAATCATAAGTATGGAACTTGTAAAGTAGAAATTTTTTGTTGAAGCACCAGATATTTGATAAAGAAAAGTACTTCTTTGAATAGCTCATACATGCGTACTTGTTTGTCATTAGGGCTCGACTAATCTATATGGACACGTTTCATTCGACCGTTTGGACCATTACAAAGTTTTCCTATCGGGGCCCTTTAGACATGAAGTATTTTTCCTTGAAAATAATCCGAGGGCGATGCCCCCCAGTATTCGAGGTTAAATGTAAGGAGACCTCGGATACTCTGAGTCAACACGAACAATGGTTGCCTCGTTAAAAACCTTGTCGGGAAAACCCATTTGGGATAAAAACCGGTCAAAGGGAAAAAGAGTGCAACATGTGCTTTGGGTCTTAATATGTTTCGCCTAATGAATTCGATACCTCTGCCCTATCACCTGAAAATAGGTTAGTGTAAAATATAAATGAAAAGGGATAAAGTCATACCTTAGCAATAATATCTCTTAAGGAGTGAAATGTTCCAATTATTTGGTAGCTGCTTGCCGTTTATCATGCCTAGTTTGTAAGATCCATTTTCGACAATATCGATGACTTGATAGGGTCCTTATCAATTTGGGCCGAGTTTTCCCTCATTAGGTTCTCAAGTGTTGATGGTGACTTTCCTCAGGACCAAGTCCCCGATTCTGAAATAGCGAAGGTGGGTCCTTCGATTAAAATACCTTTACAACGCGCTATTTTTGTGCAGCCATTCAAACGAGGGCAGCTTCTCTCTTTTCATCCAATAGTTCGAGGCTAGTATTCATAGCCTTGTGATTTGATTCTTTCTTTGTGTGTCAAAGTCTGGTGTTGGGTTCCCTGATTTTGACTGGAATCAAGGCTTCAGAGCCATATACTAAGGAGAACGGGGTTGGCCCCGTAATGGACTTCGATATTGTTCGATATGCCCAAAGGACTTCGGGTAATCTCTCTATTTTCCCTTGGTGTTGTTCAACCTTTCCTTCAGATTCTGAATGATGATTTTGTTCGTTGACTCGGCCTGTCCGTTCCTCTTGGATGATATGGTGTCGATAAGATCCTTTTTATTTTATGCTCTTCGAGAAACTTTGTTACCTTGCTGCCGATGAATTGTTTTTTGTTGTCGCATACAATTTTGGCAGGTATCCCCAATCGGCATATGATGTGATCCCAGATGAAGTATATAACTTCTTTTTCTCTAAATTTCTCGAAGGCCCGCGCTTGAACCCATTTAGAAAAATAGTCATACATAAATAAAATGAATTTAGCTTTACCTGGGTCGATGGCAGAGGGCCGACGATATCTATCCCCTATTTCATATATGGCCATGGGGATAGGATCGAATGAAGTTGTTCTCCGAGATGGTGGATTATTGGTGCATACCTTTGGCTCTTATCACATTTTCGAACAAACTCCTTAATGTCTTTTTCCATACTATCCCAATAGTATCCTGCTTTGATAATTTTGTGAACTAGTGATTCGACACCGGAGTGGTTCTCATAAGTACCTTTGTGAACTTCCCGAAGGACATAATCACTGTCCCTAGTCCTAAGTATACTGCTAATGGTCCGTCGAACGACCTCCTGTACAACGTTCCATCCTCAGCTAATATGAACTGAGCAGCTTTTGTTCGTAAACCCCTCAATTCTTTGGGGTTCGATGGGAGCTTTCCGTTTTTCAAATACTCGACATATTTATTCCTCCAATCTCAAGTTAGGCTCGTGGAGTTTATCTCAGTGTGACCTTCTTCGATTATGGATCTTGAGAGTCGAACGACAATCCCAGAGCTGATTTTGTCGTCCTCGACCGATGATCCCAAATTTGCAAGGGCATAGACTTCACTGTTCTGCTCTCGAGGTATATGCTGCAAAGTCCATTCTTTAAAACGGTGTAAAGCCACCTGCAGCTTGTCCAAATATCTTTGCATTCTATCATCTCGAACCTCGAAGGTCTTGTTTACTTGGTTTACTACCAGCAAGGAGTCGCACTTGGCTTTGATGACTTCCGCTCCCAAGCTTTTAGCAAGTTCGAGACCTGCAATCATGGCCTCGTACTCGGCCTCATTGTTAGTCAATTTAAAAGTTTTGATGGATTGTCTAATATTATTGCCTGTGGGAGGATTCAAAATGATGCCTAACTCGGACCCCTTCACATTCGAAACGTCGTCTATAAAAAGGGTACACACCCCCGATGATGTACCCGATTTCAACAGAAGTTCCTTTTCAACTTTGGGTACAAAGGTTGGCGTGAAGTTGGCCACGAAGTCTGCCGAAATTTGAGAGTTGATGGTCGTTCGGGGTTGATACTCGATATCGTACCCACTGAGTTCGACGGCCCATTTAGCCAATCGGCCCAATAGTTCGGGCTTATGTAAAATATTACGAAGTGGGTAAGTAGTTAATACACATATGGTGTGACACTGAAAGTATGATTTTAGCTTCCTAGAGGCGCTTATTAGAGCAAGTGCCAATTTTTCTAAGTGTGGGTATCTAGTTTCTGCTTCTCACAGAGTTGGAATTATCTAGTAGATAGGAAATCGCATACCTTGCTCTTCTCGAACTAAGACGCCACTCACCGTGATTTTTGAGATTGCCAAGTATAAGTAGAGCTTCTTATCTGCCTTTGGAGTATGAAGTAATGGTGCGCTCAAGAGGTACCATTTCAATTCTTCTAACGCCTGTTGGCATTCCGGGGTCCAGGGGAAGTCATTCTTCTTTTTGAGTAGTGAGAAGAATATATGGCTTCGATCTGACAATCTCGAGATGAATCGCCTAAGGCAGTTATCCGCCCGGTCAGCCTTTCCACAACTTTAATGCTATCCACGACGGTGATGTCTTCGATAGCCTTGATTTTATCGGGGTTAATCTCGATACCTCTATTAGATACCATGAAGCCGAGGAACTTGACCGAATCGACCCCGAAAGCACATTTCTCGGGGTTGAGCTTCATGTTGTATTTTCTCAGTATCTTGAATGTTTCCTGCAAATGTGTCAATTGGTCCTCTGTGCGCGGGGACTTAACTAGCATGTCATCAATATATACTTCCATTGACTTACCTATTTGTTCTTCAAACATTTTATTTACTAGGCATTGGTAGGTAGCTCCTGCATTTTTTAGGCCAAAGGGCATTATGTTATAACAATATGTTCCACACTTGGTGATAAATGAAGTCTTTTCTTTGTCTTCCGGGTTCATTTGAATTTGATTGTACCCGGAATAGGCATCCAGAAATCTAAGGATCTCGTGGCCAGCCGTGGCGAATCGATCATGCGATAAATGTTAGGAAATGGAAAAGAATCTTTGGGGCGTGACTTGTTCAAATCCTTATAATCTACACACACATCTTAAGTTTGTTCCCTTTTTGGGGGGATACGACTACATTGGATAACCATTCGGGATATTTTCCCACCCGAATGGACTCTATTTGGAGAATTTTAGTTACCTCGTCCTTGATGAATGCGTGCTTTACCTCGGACTGGGGAATTCTCTTTTGCTTCACTGGCCTGAACTTTGGGTCTAGGCTCAACCGATGTGTTGTTATCTCGGGTGGGATCCCTGTCATGTCTAAGTGGGACCAAGCAAAACAATCTATGTTATCGATAAGGAATTTAATAAGATTTTTCCTAAGCTCGGGGGTCAACCCCATCCCCAGGTATACCTTTCTATCGGGCAGGTACTCGATCAATATAACTTGTTCCAGCTCTTCGACCGTTGATTGGTGGCGTCGAATTCTTCAGGAACAACGAAGGTTCGAGGGGTCAAAATTCTTCATCTTCTCCCTCTATTTCATGATTCTCTGATTCAGTCGAGGCTTGTGTATGTGATTTCTATTTGGCTTCATGTTTCCCTTTGATGGTCGATCCTTTCGATGTTGATAGCACTGATATCGGTATTACCTCATCGACCGCGAGCATTTCCTTTGCAGCATGCTGCTCCCCGTACATTGTTTTTACCCCGTCCGACGTCGAGAATTTCATCATTTGGTGGAGAGTCAAAGGGACTGCCCTCATGTTGTGAATCCAAGGTCTCCCGAGTAGGGAGTTGTACCTCATGTCGCCCTCGATTACGTGGAACTTGGTATCTTGGATAATTCCAACCACGTTCACTGGTAGGATGATCTCCCTTTAGTTATTTCACTGGCCATATTGAAACCGTTCAAGACCCGAGTTGCGGACACGATTTGATCTTGTAGGTCGAGCTGCTACACGAGCCTTGATCAGATGATATTTGCTGAGCTACTTGGATCCACTAAAACACACTTAACTTGAACTTTATTAAATAAGATAGAAATTAACAAGGCGTCGTTGTGAGGTTGAGAAATTCCTTCTGCTTTCGCGTCGTTGAATGATATGGTGCCTTTTGGCACATAATCTCGGGTCCGTTTTTCCCTAGTAATCGATACCTTAGTGTGTTTGAATATGGGTCCTTATGGAATATCGACCCCGCCGATAATCATATGGATTACATGTTGCGCCTCCTCCTGTTCATTTTTCCTATTGGCTTCCTTTTCTCTGAAATGATTCTTGCCTCGGTCACTTAAGAACTCTCGAAGGTGGCCCTTGTTGAATAGACGGGCTACTTATTCCCTTAATTTCCTGCAATCTTCGGTCATGTGACCATGCGTGCCATGATATTTACACATCAAGTTGGGGTTTCTTTGGGGAGGATCAGTCTGTATGGGTCTGGGCCATCGAGTATCTTTGATTCTTCCAATTGCCGATGCAATGCTCGATGCGTCGATACTAAAATTGTATTCTGACAACCGAGGTGCTTTTGTAGAATCGGCATACTTATCAAACCCACTTTTTCTCATAAGTCCTCGAGAATTCTGTCCTTGATCACTTCTTCGATCATTCCGGGCGGAATATTGTTTCGGGTCGTTGTTCCTGCGATCTACGATGTACGACTAATATCAGTCTTTGTTCAGCCGAGGCTCCCTATCGACGTCCTTCTGATTTTTTACTATGGACCTATTTTGATACATCGAACCTAAAGGAGTTCCTAATTGGTCATCCTCGACCCTGATCTTCGATTGGTAACGATTATGTACAGCGGCCCAAGTCACCACCGGTTATTCAATCAAAATTTTCTTTAGTTGACGTGATGCTATCCAACTCCGTTCATTCAACCCCTGAGTGAAAGATTGAACGGCCCAATCATCTGTGACCGGTGGCAACTCCATGCGTTCTATTTGAAATCGAGACACGAACTCCCTCAGCATCTCATTATCCTTCTGTTTTACTTTGAATAGGTCTGATTTCCTTGTCGCAACCTTTATGGCCCCGACATGTGCCTTTACGAAAGAGTCTACTAAGATGGCAAATGAGCCAATGGAATTTGGCGACAAATTGTGGTACTAAATCATGGCCCCCTTCGATAGAGTCTCCTCGAACTTCTTCAATAAAACAGACTCGATTTCATCATCTTCCAAGTCGTTACCCTTGATGGTGCATGTGTATGAGGTGACATGCTCATTGGTATCGGTGGTCCCATTGTATTTAGGTATATACGGCATACGAAACTTCTTTGGAATGGGTTTCGGAGCCGCATTTGGAGGAAACGACTTCTGTACAAATTTCTTCGAGTCCATCCCTTTCAAGATTGGTGGTGCTCCTGGTATCTGATCTACTCGAGAGTTGTATGTTTCCACTTTCTTATCATTAGCTTCAATTTTCTTCTCTGTTGACTCAATTCTTTTGGTGAGTTCCTCGAGCATTCTCATTACTACAGGATCGATCCCTGATTCATTATTATTCGACCTCTTCGGTACGCGCTCGGTACGGCGGGTGGCCTCCGGTTTGACCCTACTTGGGGCTCTATGTTGATTTTGCAGCTGCGCAATAGCGACTTGCTGAGCCTACAGCATTTCGAATATTACCTGGAGGTTGAATCCTCCATCTCCTACGCCCTGTGCGCCTTGGCCACCAGATCGGCCTTCTCTGCATACACTCCCTTCGGGGTCTGCGCCTAGATTCTCATTCAAAGCAATGTGCGAACTCACGTCGATTGGGTTGACAACCGGTGCTCCCCCGAGATCTGCTTGTGGCATCTCGACCCCTGGAGCAATTACATTATCATTTCCCCCGTGAAATCCGAGGCCATTATCACCATGTGTGGGTGTGTTTTGTGATTTTGACATGTTTTAACCTGAAAGTAAAGATACTTGACAAGAAACAAGTGTGAAATAGTGTGTGTTATCAGTATTGAATAATCACTATTATCCTTAGCCCCATGGTGGGTGTCAAACTGTTTATCCTAAAATTCGTTTAACAATTAAACTTATACTGTAATTTTAAGGGTATGTGATTTCGTCCAATACCAATTGATAAACGAGAAAGCAAATAGACAAATTAGACTGTAAAATAATCAAACCAGTATATAAGTTAAGTCTCGACCTCGAACCAAAGTAACCTCGAGGTGACGTAGTATGAACAATAAAGCAACTCAGATGAACAGTAAGTAAAATAGCAAGCAAGAAAGAAATGATTATATATATCTTCCTCAGTGAGCAATGATGAATACAAATGAATGGAATTCTTCTTTATATAATAGAGGAGTCATAATTAATGCACACTTCTGATTATAGTAGGAAATCACATTAACAGTTGATTAACCGCCATAGACTGATCTGTTCCGAGATTCATGTCACGATTCTCCACCAACCGCCATAGTCTGTCTCTCTCTGGCCTCGATTGATGTCGACCTCGATCTGAAAAGAGGCTTCGATTTTGGACTCGACGTCCTAGCTCTACGATGTGACATTCCTATCTCGACCGAATAGTGAAATCGGATAGCCCCAATTTTTACCGTATACATTTATTACTACGAATTTCATTTTAGTGATGTTGTGCGTAAAGAACGAGTTCAATTAAATCCAATATTTTCGACAAGAAATATAGATTATATTAAAAATTAATGTAAGTTTAAAAAGTTTTGCATTATGAACAACTCTTTCTAAAGTATATTGAGTTCAGTGATAAAAAACCTAAAAATTGAACCCATTAAATTCTGAATTCGCATATGCCGGGTGAAGTGCTTTAAGATAAAAGAAATGATATTTTGGTGAACGGTGACTAGCTAGTGAATATGAACGAGCCAAAAGTGAAGGAAAACACGAACCAATAAATCAGACAATAAAACTTTTAACATATTTTTTCTATTTAATTTAAACTCCAAAATTCACAACATATTAATTGACAAAAGAGAAGGTTCCCGAAAAACAAATACTAAAATCATCTAGGAAAAACTCCACGTACAGTATATATAATTCTTAACATGAAAAAATATACATAACTTTTCATTAACTTTGTTTAGTTAACACATCATCATAGCACTGAGAAGGAACCAAAACTGTAAAATTTTGTACACTAAATATTCCAAGGTAATTGTTTTTCCCGATAATCATTCACAATTTCCACGAACATAGTTCATACAGACATGGCCTATTTTCGTACTATATTTTTCTCTTGTCTAATTTTGACTAGCTAAAAACTAATAATAATAAAACAGATCTTATCAAATAAAGAAGAAGAAGATAAAATTTTAAAAAAATTTCATGCTGCAGTAGTTCTGAGTCTTGTTATCACCCTTTCTCTCATTGTTCTTGAATGCGCCAATAATCCTTCATCCTTTCTATTTCTCCTTGGATTTAACAATTTAGACAAAAATCCTCCTTTCTTCTTATTCCCATTACTCTTTTCCAATAGTCCACCATCTCTTCTTCTCATTATTAAAGCCAACGATCTACTCTTCTTAAGCACATTATTGTCCATTCTATAATGAGGTGGAGAAGAACACGAGGACACATCCGAAGACGAAGACAAAGAAGACAAAGAAGAAGAAGAACAAGAAGAAGTAATAGTTGTAGTATTACTTCTTGAAGTCGTTTTTGAAAGCAAAGAGAGTTTTTCACTGAGACAAACGGAGCAAACTCCAGGGTTTTGCTTGTGTTTAGGGTGCTTTTTGCAAATTATAGAATTGGACTTTGCTTTGCTTTTGCTGATTTGCATCTGATCCCTACGATTCTTGAAAAATCTTCTTCTGTTTTCCATGGTATTGTTTTTGGCTAGATGTTCTTGGAAATGAAGAGGGTGTGAGGGTACATATAAGTATAAAAAAAATGTTGGCAAAAGAGGTTTCTGTGATATTTCATGTGAGGTTCGTAATGAGGTTCATAAAAATGACGTGTTATATGAGATTTTTTGAAAAGTCTATAAGTGGGCCAAGAACCATCAAAGAATGTGATGCAGTGGATTAGACTGCTATTTCCTTAACTAGAGATCTCGGATTCGAGTCCTGGGTATGAAAAATTCTTTAGTAGGGAGCGCTTCCCTCGAATAGAGCCCTATGCGGCGCGAATCCGAATACAATCGGGCTCTAATACGGATACCGGACACCGAATGGGAAACCAAAAAAAAAAGATAGGCCCAAAATGCAATGATAAAAAATTTTAGAAAAGGAAAAATCCATAACTCGTGTTAGACTAACCGTTTGGTTTTGCTGAGTCGGTGGCTAAAAAGGACTAAGCAATGAAGCTTTCTTTACACTTTCTTACGTGGGGCAAGCCTGGAAATTGACTCAGTTAATCTTACTTTAGATTAAATATTTAAACAAGAATAATAAAATATAGATTGAGTAAATTAGACGATTATCCTTCTTGTACGACCAAAAGAACGGACTCCCAAAATTCTATTTCTTGTTGTACAAATATTTTAAATCATACTTTATTTTGATTCACAATATTACTGTATATGATTTAGCGTGCAAAAGTTCCAATTTTTCATTTTCCTCTTTTAATACCATTTTCTTAAAGTAATTTTGTTTGGATGTCTCTAAGGTAGGAGAAGTAAAAGAAAGGGTCAGATAAAAGATAAACAATTTGTGCTCTATCAATGGGTTTCGTACTCACCGTGCCTCAGACTATCTCCGACTCAACACCAATTTTGATATCAAACGTTATTTTAATGTAAGATTTATTGATTTGGTGCTCCAACCCAAACACCATTTCTTACACCGTTTTGTGTGTAAATTTGATGTAACACCATTCATCAACACCATTAATATTCATCATTATTTTATTATTATAAATACTTTTAACTCAACATATTATAATTTTGTAATTAATATATATTTTTTATGTAATATCTTTATAATATTAATTTTATATTTAAAATTTTGTGAATAATTTTTTATACTTTAATTTTCGTATATTTTATTCTTATATAAAATTGTAAGTTAATTTAATTATAAGTTATAACTGTATAAAAACATATAACCATAAAAAAAATGAAAAGAGCAATACCGAAATATAATATAATAAATAACACAATGTTCATTGATTATCATAAAAATAAATATTTAATACAGTAGCGACTGACATAGATTAAAATTAAAAATACATTAAATAATATAGTGGGATGAGAAAATTACAATAATAATATGATGTGAGTTATTATTTAGCTTACGGTATGTATCAAAAATGGTCTACTATTGTGCAAACCATTCATGCGCCACGTTCTCAAAAGAAGAAATATTTCGCGATGAAACAAGAATCATGTCGAAAAGATGTCGAACATGCCTTCAGAGTTTTGCAATCTCGTTTTGCAATTATTGTAGAGCTATTACGTTTTTGGAGAAAAGAAGTGCTCCATGATACATTAATTACATGTATTATATTGCACAACATGGTAACCGAATGATGAACATGATCTTAATGCACCAATTCAAGATGCTTCGGAAGGTCCAACTCCAACAGTAGAAATGGTAGTAGATGAAAATTACCAATTTGAATAATTTTTAGCTCGGCACAAAAAAAATTAAGGACAAGATGCTCATTGTGCACTTTGTGATGCATTAATAGAGCATTTATGAGAGCAACATACTAGTCTTGTAAGTTGAATATTTATGTAAAAATTAAACTAAATTTTACCATAATGTAATGATTATTTAATTATATCTTATCAATGATTTCATTTTTATTTGAATTATACATTAGTATGTATAATGTATAATATTTGCTTATAATTTATATGGGAAAAATATGTAACAAATAAAAAGGAAAGGATTTGTTTTAAAGAAAATAATATAATATAGAAGAGGGAAAAGAATATAAAAGGAATATTCTTTTTTGATGTAAAAAATAGTGTGTAATAGGTTGGAGTTAATTTGCACCATTTTGATGTTTACACCATTTTAGTGTAAAAAAAATGATGCAAGGGTTGGAGATGCCCTCAAGACCTATCTCTCCGCGAAGGTAATTCAGCAAGTATTAGTTGTGTATAATTAAATTAATTACATTTTTAAGTTATACATACAGCTCGAATCAAAAGTTGGGACGTTACCGACATGTAAATCCACCAATGCCCCTTTCCCGACCACTCACTAATACCTCCAACTAGGGGCGAAGCTACAATATTAGCTATGAGTACGAATGAATTTGGTAATAATTAAAACGAGTTATAAGTTCAATTACAAATTTAGAACCTTTTAACTTCAAAGCTTGGCTATGCTTCTCCCACAAAGGCTCCATCCCTCCCGCGCCCAATTTCCCCATTTAACTATTTTCTTTCGTGGTATTTGTTTTTGTATTTTTTCCAACTTTATAGGCGAAAACCAGATAGCAATAACCTACAAATAGTGGAATCATATCTTGTTGCAACGGGAATTTGTTGAATATTAAAATCAAGTTTGTTCACCATTGTGTTTGATACAACGAAAGACATTTTTCAATTAAATATTTTTATGACAACCATTTTGATAGTATTTGATTGCAAGAAAACAAATGATCACAACTATCTTAACTATTTCACCGACCTACAGTTATCCTTAAAATTCCGTGCTTGGTGGAGAAGAAGCGAACAAGTATGCTCACTTGCTATCTTGTTCTCTGTCGTGAACTGGGATCGCTCACCAGCTAGGTCAGATCGGAGCAAGATTTTATGAATGTAACTTTATATCACTTGCTCCAACAAATACTTAGACGTTATTATTAATATGTAGTACTCAAAAATTTCTTTAGAACAATATCTGATTTGCAGACATTATTACTAATTTTTCATAAAATATTCTTATGTTCCAGAAAAACATTTAAATTCCGTATACACGATTGTGCACATGTTCGAATTAATAGGCTGAAATGAAGACACGAGTGCAAACGACAATGAAAAGAAAGAGAGCTAAGTTTCCATGTTAACATATTACCATATTTCTTCCAAGTCGCTTGTCTATATATATCAAAAAAAATTGAAGATCTCAAATTAAAATTAAAATGGAATATTTGTAAAAGACAGTTTGCGCACCTACCATATCACGCGTTCTATCTTTTTGCAGAAAAGGTTCTGCTTTTAAATATCTTATTTAGTGTAATCTAATCAGCAAAGCAAAGATACCTTTGTTTAATTTTAAGCATTGAAACTGCAAATTATTCTCCTACTTCTGCGAGTTATTCCTCATAATCTACTGATCTTATTCCTATCCTAACAACCTAGCTCGCCGTTTTCTGGTCTAGGGGCTATGTATTCAACCAAACTAGTTCATCTCCATAGGAAATGTAGTATCCAAAGGAGTTTGATCATGTCACCCATGTCATGTTTACTTTAAAAGTTAAAAGAGTACCTAAAAATAGAAAAACAAAAAAACAAAAGGCGCGACTTGTTGATCCCAACAGAATGTAAGTGTGCAAGAATGGGGATCAAACAAGTCGTCGCCTTCATGTTTAGCTAGAAAATGGGAGGATGTGTTCATCATTTTTCTCCTTCTACCTTATTTCGCAGATTCGTTTGCCTCCGTAGTACTTGTGCTTTTAATTTCTATCGGGCATTGGGATACATAAGGTTTCAGCTGCAAAAGAAAGTAGCAAGGTGTAAAAAACTTCATATAAAATGAGTAAACAAAGATCACAAGTTCCACAAACATATTCTACGATCTATTGAGCACTTACACAACTACACTAGAAAGAGAGATCACAGAATAGAAAGTATAGAAAGGTCACCCACCAATATTGAATGTCAAAAGTATAGAAAGTAGCAGATCACAGAATACAAGAAAGTGCAATCTGATTATTGAAAATTTAAACTCATTTCGGGGCATGCTTGAAAAGTCCATGCCCTAATCCATGGGCTATGAAGATGCTAGGTCTAACCTACCTCAAGCACTACCTGTTTCAAGGTATTAAAAGGCTTTGAAAAGATTAAATATGATGGAATAACCCAAAGAATGTTTTCAATTTCTGTACCTTATGACAAAAATAAAGTGAATGAATGTAAAGACAAATCGAAAGCAAGTGGTGATCTAAGCAAGTGCTGAGCCCAAACAAAAAGCACAAGAACCAAGGTATTTCCTAGAAGGGACTGAAAATTATATATTTCTTTAGATGAATCAAAAGAAGTTCATTAATAATCCACCAAGATAGCATTATCTTCACAAAAAGTATCTTGTTAAAGCTGAAGAACTTGGCAACCTCTAGCTGACCAATGTATTTAACATCTATATATCGTTATCTACCCTTTAAGGCTCTCACCTCATGTAGGATACATCATGGGAAAAGAACAAAGACAATAACGAGTGAAGTAAGACATCTCATATTTTGATAAGCAGATTTCCAGATAGACCACAATCTAGTTCTAAAGGTTATATAGTTTTTTAATCATATCATGGACAAAAAAAAAAAAGGTGCCAATGAGTGATTTTGGTTACTCTATGCAACAATAACATACCCAGTAAAATTACACTAGTGGGGTCTGGGAGAGTAGAGTGTACTAGACCTTACCCCTACCCCGAAAAGGACAGAGAGACTGTTTCCAGGAGACTCTCGGCTCAACAGGAGAGACAATAATATCATAAAAGAAACAAGAGAAAAGGCATGTAACAACAAAAGATGCCAGAAAGAAAATAACAACAAATAACAAATAAGTGAAAGGATAACAACACAAAACTATACAAAACAGCAATGTGAATACATCAAAGACCACTAACAAACCTAAACAAAACTCTATCAGACTACCCGATACAAAAAGGGAAGAACTCTCGACTACCCTCTAGCCTACCACCCTAATGCTCGACCTCCACATGTTCCTATGAAGAGCCATGTCCTCGGAAATCTGAAGTCGCGTCATGTCCTGCCTGATCACCTCGCCCCAATACTTCTTAGGCCGCCATCTGCCTATTCTCGTACCTGCCAAAGTCAACTGCTCACACCTCCTAACCGAGTGTATCTAGGCTTCTCCTCAGCACGTGTTCGAACCATCTAAGCCGCGCTTCCCGCATATTGTCGTCCACGGGAGCCACGTCCACCCTCTCCCGAATATCTTCATTCCGAATCTTATCCAGCCTATTGTGCCACCAATCTCAACATCCTCATTTCTGCTACTTTCATCTTCTGGATATGTGAATTCTTGACTGGCCAACACTCAGCTCCATACAACATGGCCGGTCTAACCACCACTTTATAGAACTTACCTTTGAGTTTCGGTGGCACATTATTGTCACACAGGACTCCAGACGCTAATCTCTATTTCATCCACTCCGCTCCAATACGGTGAGTAACATCCCCGTCGATCTCCCCATCTCCCTGGATAATTGACCCTAAGTACTTAAAATTTTCTCTTGAGGATGACTTGTGAATCAAGCCTGACTTCCACATCCGCTTCCCCCGTCACATCGCTGAACTTACATTCCACATATTCCGTCTTAGTCCTACTCAACTTGAATCCTTTAGCCTCTAGGGCCTGCCTCCATACCTCCAGTCTCCCCTTAACGCCGCCTCGCGTCTCATCAATCCGAACTATATCATCAGCGAACAACATACACCATGGCACCTCTCCTTGGATATGGTGTGTCAGTGCGTCCATTGCCAGAGCAAATAAGAACAGGTTGAGCGCAGATCCTTGGTGTAATCTCATAACCACCGGAAAACGCTCTGAGTCACCTCCCACAGTCCTAACCCGAGTCATAGCTTCATCATACATATCCTTTATCGCCCTAATGTAAGCCACCAGCACACCTTTTACCTCCAGACACCTCCAAAGGACGTCCCTAGGGACCTTGTCATATGCCTTCACTAGGTCAATAAACACCATATGCAAATCCCTCTTCCTATCCCTGTATAGTTCCACCAACCTCATGATAAGGTGGATAGCTTCCGCAGTAAAGCGGCCCGGCATAAACCCGAACTGGTTTTCCGATATAGAAACCGCCCTCCTTATCCTCCCTTTCACACCCTCTTCCAAACTTTCATGGTATGACTTAGTAACTTGATACCCCTATAGTTGTTACAATTATGGATATCCCCTTTGTTCTTGTACTTCCACCGCCACTCATCAGGCATCCTCTTTGTCCTGAAGATAACATTAAACAACTCAGTCAGCCACTCCAAGCCTGCCCTACCCGCATATCTCCAAAACTCTATGGAATCTCATCAGGACCGACCGCTTTGCCTCGACTCATCTTACCCATCGCACCCACGACCTCCTCAACCTTAATGCGCCTACAATACCTAAAGTCTCGGTGACTCTCGGAGTGCCCCAATTGTCGTAACACGATGTTTCCATCCCCCTCTTCATTCAAAAATTTATGAAAGTACGACTGCCATCTTTGCCTAATTTGGGCCTCTTCCATTAATACTCGACCGTCCTCGTCTTTGATGCACCTCACTTGATCCAGGTCGCAAGCCTTCTTCTCTCTCGCTTTGGCCAACCGAAATAACTTCTTGTCCCCACTTTTCCCCCCAAGTTCCTCATAAAGTCTACCAAAAGCAGCGGTCTTAGCCTCTGTGACCGCTAGTTTCGCCTCCTTCCTAGCCTCTTTATATCTTTCTTTATTCGCTCTCCTCTGATCCTCGTCGGTGCTCTCTACTAACTTAATGTACGCCGCTTTCTTGGCTTCCACTTTACCTTGGACCACATCATTCCACCACCAGTTGCCTCGGTGCCCGCCAATATAGCCTTTCGAAACTCCCAATACCTCTCTTGCTGCCTCCCTTGTACAGTCCGCCGTCGCCGTCCACATAGCACTAGCGTCCCCACCACTCTTCCGGGCTTTCATATTCGTCAGCAGACTGATCTTACACAAGACTGATCTTATTTATGTTGGTCAGTATTACTTCACAAAGCCCTTAAGTGAGTAAACAAGATAATTACTTCTCCAAAACAACAAAAATAATAAAAGAGAAAGTAAAACAAGATGAATACTGAAGGTAATAACAAACATACAGGTCCATTAGGAGCATAACATAAAGGATTGTCACACACATATATTCTAGGCAAGACTCCGAGTTTAAAAGTTACAAAATATGCCAAAGGCTTGACGGCATTTCTATCTCGTTATCATACACAACATAAGCTGCAATGAATTGGATATCCTCTAAAAGGTCGTCGCCAGAAGAAATGTGTTTATTAACTAGACCTGCCCCTATCTGTGGGACGGACTTTTAGGACCTATTAAAACTCTTGACTAATAAGTTAACTCCTACTTTTCATACCAATTTTCAACGGAGGCTTGAATGCTATTAGCATCATATTATATTCCAACATTAATCTTCCTCAATTCTTTATTAAGAGAGACAGCTAATTAATTAACTTATCAGAATTAATTATTAGGATAGAATAAGAATGGTATACATACTTTTAGATAGTTTAAGATACAAACTTTTAGCTAGTTTGCAGCAAACACCATTTATTTTTACTATCCAATTTTATTTGGATAACATACAAAGGTTGCTATAGATGAATTTGTGCAACAATTTCAAAAAATTAAGAGGTAGACATACGCTTGAACCAGTATATTTACTAATTTCAAAATTTATTGATTTAAATAAAAAAATGTATCACTCATGAAGCATGAAAATTTACTGCATATATGTGACAAATACTTAAATTCTAAACACATAACCAGTAGAAATAGTAGTAAAGATTGCAGTGCCTACGTTGTCAGTATATTTTTGTTTTCTGCATTGTAATTATATCGTTATCACCCTTATTTAAAGTGTTATTTGCATTATGATTAGCAGTATTTTTAAACTATAAACTATTATAAGTAGGCGGTCTGATAGGCAATTACTGATTTACAAGACAGTATTGGAAGAAAATATGATAATAGGATTCAGGACTTCTTAGGCAAGGGTTAGGGTGAATAGGACTCGTTGGACTCCAGAACTGTCAATTGCAAGGGAGATATACGACTAAGAAATAGCCCTATTCCTTTTGGTTCATGCATGGATGAGATTTGACTATACAATTGAGCAAGAACTGGATTGAAAGAAAAAAGGGGAAGAAAAGCTTACTGAAACCATCTCTATTTGTTTTGGTAGAACCGTTGTTTAATTAAAAACTACTTAAGAAACACAGAATGAAATCAGAAAGCAAGATGTCCTTATAAACTAATACATATTGAAGAACATAAGAACGTGGAAGCAAGTCAGCAACTGCAGTTAAATAACAGATTCTCTCCTTAAGCAAGGGTGGGGATGGGAGGAGGAGGAAGACGGTTTGTTTCCTTTCTTTCTGTCAGCCATTCCCCTTGCTGAAGAAAGAGTCTTAGAATGGCAGAAAGGATAAAGAGATCTAAAGGAATGCTATCAACTTGCTAAGTTTAGCTGAACTGCATAACCTAAAACGGGGCTAAGACCAGAGGTGGAAACATGGGTAAATGAGTGATGAAAGCACCTGTTGCCTCTTTTTACTTTCAGCAAATTATTCACATCAAGCTTACTCTTGATGAACGTAAATGGAACAATGAATGGTTATACTTTTAAGTTTGATTGTTCTTCGTCAAGCGGAAAGGCTAGAAGGCGAGCAACCGGAAAAGGCACATTGATCAGAGAAAATACTGATTGGTCAATACTTCAATATTCACCAACTCCTCTAAACCATGCTCACCATTTCAAGCTGCATAACCTAAAACGGGCTAAGACCAGAGGTGAAAACATGGGTAAAGGAGTGATCAAAGCACATGGTACTCTTTTTACTTTTAGCAATTTATTTACAGTAAGTTTACTCTTTTTACATTTATTAGAAGGAAGCACTAGCAGAAGCTAAAGAAGGAAGTGGTGCCTGCTATTTGGGGGGCTACAATTCATCACGTATGGACTGCTAGGAATAAAAAACTGTTTCAGGGTGGAGGTGTACAGACGGATACTATAGTTACACAGATTAAAAGAGATAAGAGAGAGAGAATTGAGATGATCAAAGTGTCAAATAGAGGATATAGGAGTAGAGGATTCATACAGAGACTACTGTGTAATTAGAGATATTATGGAGTCTCAGTTTCTTTGAAGAAGCTAGGAGCTCGCTAGGTGTATTTGATTAATTTTGTTATCAATGGTAATATTCACAACTGTTACACAAAAAAAAAAATTATGTTTGATTGCTCTTCATCAAGTGGAAAGGCTAGAAGGTGAGCAACGAAACGAACATTGATCAGAGAAAATGTTGATTGGTTAATACTTCAGTCAAAGTTAAGTACCTTGAAGTCGGTCAAATCTGGAACTACATAGTTAGGCAGCTTCTCTTGCACAACAACATAACCACCTGGCACAAGAAAGAACAATCTGCTATTAGATATATACAGAAATATCTGTGTGCTTCTATGTGACCAAAAATTGTTATTGATATTCAGCTTCATAAAATCCTGGAATATATGGCTTTCGAAGTAAGGGAATTCAGTATTTCTACTTTTTCATTACGGACACATTATGAATGTTGGAATTGAGACAAAAATGGGCTGGACGACAAGAACAAGAAATTCAATGGCCTTAGCTGCAACCATACAATTTTTTTACATCGAGGAGACTGGATTTCTTGGTTATAACAGTAATCTAAGATTATGTCGAGGAAACAGTCAGACATAGATAAACTTCCAATAAGACTACTATTCTCGGGCATGACTTAGCAAGAATAATAGAGAAAAAATGATATATGATATCTTCACTGTCAAAAACCTAAGGTTAAACTTTTTGTACCTCTGGAATTTGTAACAATCAAACAAAACCGCAAGTAATGTCCATTTTTGTAACAAATCAAACAAAACACCATGTAATTTTCAAAAAAATTATCCTTAGTTTCATAGACTATACATCTTCTCAGGTAAACAAACAAAGTCAGAACATTTTGTTCACGTTTTCCGTACTCTCTTTCTTTTCTCGTTTGATGATTCAAGCCAAACATCATATGACTCCTCCGATATACCACTTTACATACCATTTGGAAATTGGAGAAGGGGGATGAAAGAAAAAGTAAGGATACATATATCACGATGTAGGTTAGAGAGGTGCATAAGCAATCACATAGATCAATGAGTCATCAATCAAATCATAATCTTTCTCAAAAGTATGAGACGTAAAAGACTTACTAACATTACGAGCATAACCATAGATGATAAGAAAAAAATTAATTTATATGTCAAGACTGCATAAAGATTTCACTTCCGACTTCCGAGTAGAACAATGGTGGCGAATGGTGATGGCATCTGCAGTTTTAGGCTCTACCTTTTGTCTGGCATCTAGTGTACCAAATACAACAGGTACTTGGGTACCAATCCGCATTCATTGAAATATAGAAATTCCTGTAAAGCTATTGAAAATATGTTCCAACTAGAGAGAAAAGACAAAAGAATAGTAGTTCGCAACACTTGAATAGAGATTTCAAACCTTTGCGAGTGTGGAAACCAGTAGGCTTGCAATTCTTTCCCTTGTAGTAGCCTCGAGGAACCCGTTTTGAAGTAAGAATATCGAGAGACGAAGTACGTTTTCTTCTAAAAGTTCTCCCTAAACCTAACAACAGTCCCAGCGGCATTTTATAGTCTTCTAATTAAAAATAAATAAACTGTGCCTAGAGAAAACAACATACAAAGAGAAAAGGATATTAGATATTTGCATAAGATCAAGATTTAATATTCGAAGTCATAACCAATTTCGTAGCACATTCTCACACTTGTCACTGAACCTTTTATACATTTGATATAAATTACAATATATACAAGTTTGTCTAATTTGTTCTTTCATTTTATTCAAGTAGAATTGCTTTTGCAATTCAGTACTCTTCAAACAACATTTTGATATTTCCAACTAGGGAAATTGGCACAACCAGGCATATCAAACATTCATAAGGGAAAATAATGCTATAATTTGGTCAATTAAAGGAAAAGGCTCTAAATGTATCCTACATAGACGAAATCTCCTGAAAGTTTTCCAAGGGAAATTCCATACATTAAAGGAAAAATACATAAACCTTAAAAGCCGGTATAGAATTTCAAGTAAACGAAAATGAATCATGAAAAAGAACAGATATTGTTATGCTCCTTTACTGTTACACTCGGCTTCTACAACATTAAATATATAAATAATGAATCATTATTTTAAGCTCCACAGCATATAAATCAGAAATTAAGAGAGGTTCTTACCAGTATCTGCTCAAGAGGATGTTCGCCCACTTGGAAGAAACAAGCAAGACTGCAACTCCAAGGGGTTGAAGAAGGCGTTATCGGGCTTTAAATGTATGGCCTATTGAGAGAAAAAGCCCAAAACGGGGGAATGTTACATGTAGGGGAGAAGTGCACAATTAGCCACTAAGTGGTTGTCCCACGCCATTTCTACTGGCGTGGGATAGCCAAATTTTAAGATGCTATTTAGTATTTGACCAGCAATTTTAATGTTGAGCATATATAACTGCTACTTTGTTATAATTAATAAGAATAGACGTTTTTACCCTTTCTTCGTCTCTTTTCTTTTAAACCCTTTTTTATTATCAAAATCTCAAAACCTTCGCTTCTCTCCGGCACTTAAGCTCTCGTTTCTTCTCTGAAAATTTGGGTGTTCAAAATATTTGTTGGGAAACACCTTTGTGAGTTAATTCTACATATTTGGACCATTTGTGATCTAATTTGCTAGGGTTTGTCGAAGATTTGCGAAGCCGATTTTGTAGAAGACGATCACCTGGGCTTTATTGATTTCGTGAAAATTGAACCAAATTAGCTATTGGGATTTGTTTGTACTGCTATTTGGAAGTTGTATTCCTTACTTGAGTTTGTTTTATGGGGATTAAACGAGAATCAAATACAGTTTCTGAAATGTCCTTAACTTCTAGACATTAAGCGAAACAAGTAAATGTTAGGACATGATTTTCTAAACGTCCTGAAATATTGAACTAGGAATCTAATATTGAGGATAAACGTTACTGAAATGTCCTTAACTTCTGTACAATAAGGGAAACAAGTAAATGTTAGGACATATTTTTTTAAACGTCCTGAATATTGAACTAGGAATTTAATATTGAGGACAAACGTTTCTGAAATGTCCTTAACTTCTGGGCATTCAGCGAGTCATGTCACACAACACTCATGAAGTTAAGGACACTATGTCCTTATCATTTACACTGCACATACGAAGTTAATGACACCATGTCCTTAACATTTATACTGCACATATGAAGTTAAGGATATGATGTCCTAAAGTTTAACAACAGAAGGTGCAAATATATGACATTTTGTCCTTAACATTTACACAACACTCATGAAGTTAAGGACATTTTATCCTTAATATTTACACAAAACTCATGAAGTTGAGGACACCATGTCCTTAACATTTACACTGAAAAAATTAAGTTAAGGACATAATATCCTAAAGTTTAAAATAGAAGGTGCTAATTTAGGAAACTTTGTCCTCAATATTTACACCACAACCAGTGTTTTGGAGAGTGAGAAGAAGAAAAGGCGAGGAGGCCTCGCTTCATCGAAGCGAGAAGCGCAAAGCAAAGTGCGTTTTTTTTTCATGTGATGCGCAATTTAACACATAAATAAATAAAAATTAAATAGGCATATATAAATGACTAAGAACTCAATAAAAACAACATATTAAGAAAATATTTCAATTCTTAAATCAAAAATACTAAAACTAGATAGTCAATAATCCTAAAAAATCCTAAAATATTAAGAAAATGCAAAACAAAATCACAAAATGAGCAATATCTTATTCTTCAACAATAGAAACAGAGCACACAGAGAAAGACATAGCATAAATTAGGGCAGAACAGAGTAATAAAAAAATAAAAAAAAATAGAAAGAAGAAGAGAAAAAGGAGTCGAACAGTGAACAAGCAGAGAAAATCAGAAGAGGAAGAGAAGAGAAGAAAGACGAGTAGAAGAGAAGACGAGAAGAAGAAAACTTACTCGAACTCGAACAAAGAAGAGGAGTCGTTGCTTGCAGCAGAGAAGCAGATGTCTGGAAATATTGTGTATTTGCAAGTTTTTTTTAAAAAATCCTAGCAGATGTCTGGACCTGGCTTAAGCGAGCTATTCTGTGCTTTTTTCATCGTCTCGTTTCTCGAATTTTAGGGTAAAGCGTGCGTTTATTCATGTGAGTCGTGCTTTAGGGCAGAAAATCGCAGGTCAGTCGCCTCGTCTCGCTTCTGTGCTTTAAGCGAGAAGCGTGCGCTTTTAATAATACTGACCACAACACTCATGCAGTTAAGGACAACATGTCTAGCACAAAGGTATTTTTGTCTGGGCGAGTAAAAGTTTATTAAAACATTGGCTAAAGAGTAAATACATTTTAAGCAGTGGCTAAAGAGTAAATGCAACTCTAATTAGTCGCTAACTGTGCATTTCCCCCAAGAAATACAGGCATGGAGTGAACATTTCAAAGTTATTTAATCCAAAGTTGCATTCTTAAATACATGGTATCTAACATGTGCAAAAAAAGACCTAAGATATGATTTCTACTGCAAATACTTTTCAATTCTATGTGGGTAATATAAAATAATCAGATTTTTCACTAAGGTTATGAGATCTAAATGATACGAATAAAATCTTAATACAAAACAAGTTCATGTTTAATTTAATTTAAAATAAACAGACATAACTAACATTAACATACACTGTAACTCATGAACATTTTTATCTAACACGTGATTTCCAGCAATAACAATCTTCTATAAATATGATTTCTAAAATAGTATTATAACAACAATAAAATAAACAAAATGGAGTAGAATTTACCTCTTGTGGGGCAGAGAACTGGAACTTTCGAGGTTTTACAGAACTTTTGAGTATTAGATTGTAAGTGCTAAAAGAAAAATCAAGATTGAAATATTGAGTTGAATCGAGAGAGATTTTTTATGGTCCAAAAAGCTTGGTTTTCACCGTGTTCAAGCTCTCTTTCGTCTGGAGAAACGCAATAGAGAGAGAGAGAGAGAGAGAGAGAGAGAGAGAGAGTACGGAGTTTCACAAAAATGGAGGAACAATTCTGAGGTAATAGATCCTATTTGGATGGGCTTAAAAGTTGGTCAAACCAGCTTTTAAGCACTTTTTAACTTTTGAAAGTGTTTGGAAACTAGAAAAATGGCTTAAAAAAAGCTAAAATTTGCTTTAAAAAAAGCCAAAACCAACAAGTTGGATAAACCCAACTTTCTCTAAATCAGCTTAAAAGCCATATTGCTTTGACCAAGGATATTACATTCTTATCCCTTGTAATTTTTCTTAATCTCGAAATCACCCCTTAGTACAAAACTTGAAATTGCAGGCTGTCTTTTTCCTCCCGAAATTACTTTATTCATTTTACCCTTTTTCTTTCCCATTCTTCTCTTTGGTTTGCTACCAGAAGGTTATGTATCTGATATTATCTCTTTCACTTCGAAAAAAGATGCAGCTATTTCTTCCTCTATCTCAAAAGGATTCAAGTCTGCTTTTGAATCAGACACAATTTGGGAAAGAATTTTGTCGTCTGATTATCAACATATTATCTCTAAATCTGACTCTCAACTGGTTTTTTCCTCTAAAAAGTACCTTTATTTTAGCCTTCGCGGTCCTCTGTTCTCAAGTAACGATTTGTTTGCTTCCCATTTTTTGTTTTTTACTAATTTTTTTAAAATATTAATTATTATTTTCGTTTGCTTTCTTCATACTGAAATTGGCTTAATTTTCGTTTGCGTTCTTCGTACTACTTATATTTTTTTAAAATTGAAAGTGAATTTAAATATTAATTATTATGTTTTGAATAGAATATTATAGTAATAAGCTTCTTTATAGATTTAATAGCTTTAAGGAAATTTCAGTAATTTTAACAAAAAATGCTTACTAACACTTGTTTACCAAACAATTTAATAGTTTTTTTCAGCTCCAGCACTTTTATCCAAACACATAACTGCTTATTTGTAAAACTATCTCCAGTACTTAAAAAGTACTTGTACTTAAAAACTATTTTTTTATGCCAATCCAAACGGGCTCATAGTCTGTCGTGGTGAAGTTTGCAAAAAAGGGGGAAGAAGACGTTGCTGGCAAAGAAAAGAAAACCTACTAGTTTAATCTTTAAGAGTTTAAGTTCTTTTAGAAATGATATTTGGGCTCGGACATATTAGGTCTATGGGAATTGGGTATTGGAGAGTGCGCTAATGAAAGAGAATGAGTTGGATGAAATTGGTAGGCTTTTCCCTTCTTTTGATTTCTTTGGGCTTCTTTGTATTAATAACTTGGGGAGTTTGGCACCGTATATCAACTCAATCTACTAATTGGCTAGAATTAACCTAGTTTTTATTTATTGGTATTAAGTAGCCAGTAAATATATATCACGATAATAATATGTATATCAAAGTGTATATCACAATCTTAATATTTTTTTTCAAAATCTTATTTTCCTTCTTTGTTATATTTAAAATATGAAATTATAAATATAATTATTTTCCATTTATTGTTCTGTTTATATCTAAGTGCGTAACACAAAAATAATTGTGTTATTTGTATATCATTATGTATAACACATCAAATAATGTGTATATCAAAATGTATATCACACCTTTATTTTCTATCTTTTTATATATTAAGATAATCCAAATACATCGGCAGCCCCTTAAACTTGTCGTCGCTTTTCACTTTGACACTTTTTCTTGACTATGGTCCATCTGAACCCCAGAACAAGGGCACTACTGTGCCACTTAGACACAAAAATCACCCGGGTCACTTTAAGTCAAGCGCGTATATATAAGCATTGGTAACGTGTAATAGTCGACGAATACATTTCTTACATGTGAACTTATTGTCCACGTAAGATCTGCGTGTACCGGGTAAATCCAACTCAACAGATTAGGTAAAACACCAACCCATTTAATTACCTTTATTCATTACATCCAAAGTAAAAAACCTAATTCTCATTTACCGTCTCCACCGTCTCCCTCTATCTTTCTTCTTCTTCAAAAATCGATTGCTCCATAAACAAGAAGGTCAAGGAAGAGATCAAATCACTCTTTTACTGGTATGTCTTGAGTTAATATTTTATGAAAATTTTAGTTATTTATTAGGGTTTTTTGTTAGTAATGGTGTTTTTGGGAACTGTAGATACAAAATTAGGTTTTTTCTTTTCTTTTTGTCAAATCTTGCTGACTGTGCTCACGTGGTGCCTTTTTTTGTTCGCTTTAGGTGAAATCATGTCAGTGGACGAATTCATTCTTGTCCGCTTTCACCATGGTGGAATCTTTACCGAATCTCCAGGTGTGAAATATGTCACTAATTTAGAGGTAAATGAATTTTCTATTGACAAAGACCATTTCTCCTTGGTTGAACTTCAATATTACACAACGAATTTGGGTTATGCAACTGTTGGGTGTTTTTATGTCTTTAAACCTAGGTCCAAAGAATTTTTCTTGATTGAAAATGATGAACAACTATATAATATTATTTGTTACTGTAAGGAGAGTATTTTAGACTTATACATTTCACATGTTATTGAGGTAGTTCCTGATAGTGTGGTCCCAATTGGGTGTTATGTGGGCTAGAGGTTGTTCAAGAAAGTAACAACACAATTAATAATCCAACTAGGGCAACAACAGAAGATGGTGAAATTAGTATAAATGGACCACAACCAAGTGAACAGCCTCCACATGATAATCTAGGTGACTCTGAACTTGGAGAACTTCCTGATGAGGATGTTAGTGAATGGGCTGTTGTTAGTGGTGTAAATTTAGAAGAGAAAGTTGATAGTGTAGAGAACTTGAATGGGGGAGAAGGGGCTAATGAAGAAGAGGTAGCTAGTAGTGAGTCTGATCTTGGAGAACTTCCTAATGAGGATGATAGTGAAGTTGATGATGAGGCTAGGACCTTTAGAAATGAGAGGAGAACTAAAAAGAATGCTACCAGAAGGAAGAAACAACCTGAAACTGGTAGTGTGCATGTAGGAGAAGCTGGAATTGATAGAGGTTTTGAAGATATAGGAATTAACAAAAAAGGGAAATATGTTGGCAGATTAGGAGGTGATGAGGAGTTCATTGATAGTTCTGATTGTGGCAGTGATGATACTGATGAAGAGGTAGAGGTTGATTTTCAGCCTGTTGTTGACCTTCCAAGTAGAAGAAAGAGCACAAAAGTTAGATATCACACTGACTGTGAAGTAGCAATTTTTGAGTTGGACATGATATTTAAGAATGTTGTAGAGTTTTGAAAGGCAGTGGCTGGTTATACAATAGAGTATAAAGTTCAGCTAAAGCTTAGACCAAATGAGAAGGGTAGGGTAAGGGTTGTAAATCAAAAAAATGCAAATGGGAGTTGTATGTTAGTGTTGATAGAGATTCTGGTGACTTCATGATCAAGAAGTACCATCCTGTACATAAATGTCAACCACTAAACACCAACAAGATCTGTAATTCAAAATACATTGCCAACAAATTCAAGAAAGAACTTATTGCTTCTCCTTATATGAGACTCTGGGAAATTCAAGAACTAGTTAGGGAGAATTTGGGATTGTATATTGGCAGAACTATAGCTTGTAGAGCCAAATGGATTGTTCTCAGAAAGTTTATGGGGGATTGGAAGATGGAGTTTGCAAGACTGTGTGATTATGCTGACAGTATTAGGGAAACCAATCCTGGCAGCTCTTGTTTTGTGAAAATTGATAGAGAGTCTGAACCTGGCAAGAACCTATTTCAGTACTTCTATGTATGTTTTGATTCACCCAAGAAAGGTTGGTTAGAAGGGTGCAAGAACATCATTGGGTTGGATGGTTGTTTTCTAAAGGGAAGTTGCAGGGGTGAATTACTTGTGGCTGTTGGAAGAAATGGGAACCAACAAATGTTTCCTATTGCTTGGGTTGTTGTACACCATGAAACTAAACATCCATGGAGTTGGTTCCTCAGTCACTTGAAAGAAGATTTGCAACTTGGTGAAGGACATGGCTTAACAGTAATGTCTGATATGCAAAAGGTAAATTGCTTTGTATATATTGTTTTCAATATACTGTTTTGGTTCATAGTTGGCTTCTAATGTTGTATGTATTTGATGTTTGTATATACTGTTTTGCAGGGTCTTTTGATAGCAGTTAAGGACTTATTACCTATGGCTGAACAAAGAATGTGTGCAAGGCACATATGGTCTAACTGGTCTAAGAAATGGAAGGGAGAAGAAAGGAGGAAACAATTTTGGAGGGTTGCAAAGGCCAGTTATGTGTTTAAGTACAACAGTGAAGTTGCAACACATGGGGAAACTTGGCAGCACAATCTGTGAAGATATGATGAAGTACCCAAGAGAGGCATGGTGCAGGGCATTCTTCCAAGAACATTCCAGGTGTGACATAGTGGAGAATAACACGTGTGAGACATTTAACTCATAGATATTGGCTGATAGGCACAAAAGCATTGTTACCATGTTAGAGGAGATTAGGCATAAGATAATGGCTAGACAGGTTGATATGATAAAATTTGCTGAAACTTGGATTTCAGACATATCACCTATGGCTAGGCTAACCTTAGAAGAAAATAAGGAATTGGCTAGAGAGTGTCAAGTTATCTGGAATGGGCAGGATGGGTTTGAGGTCAAAAAAAGAGATTTGAGGTTTATTGTTGACACAAGGATGAAGACTTGTAGTTGTAGACTTTGGAGGTTGAGAGGAATCCCATGTGAACATGTTGTGTGTGCATACTATCACTTACAAGATGATCCAGATCACCATGTGGAGCATTTGTATACAAAGGAAACATTTCCGAAGGCTTATGAACATTTCATTCAACTAATTTCTAACCTGAATATGTGGCCTGAGGGTAAGGGTGTCTAACGGGCCGGGTTGACCCGTAACCGGACCGGCCCAGACCGGTTAAAACTGGAACCGGCCCGGTTCATAAGGGGCCGGGTGGGCTGGGTAGGGGGTTGGTCCGTTTAATTATTTTGAAACGGGTAACCGTACCGGTAGTGAACCGTAACCGTGTACCGGTTTAACCGGCCCGGCCCGGTACAACGACCATTTTTTTTTTTTTTTTAAGATGTGGGGTCCACTGACCGTTGGCAACGGTCACCCCTGACAGGATGTCGTTGCCCAACGTTAAATTTGCACA
>ML326508.1:5299-38799 GCA_005239505.1 Nicotiana paniculata | reverse complement strand
TTATTGGGTTTCATTGAGTCATTTCCAATTGTTGTTGTAAGTGTGTTAAAAATGTTGGCTGTTTTGTCTTAGTATATAAAGACTGAGCTGGATTGACAGCGTTACGGCGTTTACTTATATTCTGGTTGGTTTTATTGTGAAATGATATTGGTTAAAGATTACGAGCTATATGATTTCTGTTTGAAATTGTGGAAATAACAGTATTGTGAAAGGCTTGGCCTGAATTGTGAAATTTTTTTATGAATAAATTGATATGATATGTCTGGTGGGAGCGGGTTGCACGCCGCAACAAGGAGTGATAAGGGTGGACAGGTGGGATCGGGTTGCACGCCGCAACAAGAGCAATAAGGGTGATATATTTAGGGAGGAGCAACAAGGGAGGACATGTGGGAGCGGGTTTCACGCCGCAACAAGGAGCGATAAGGGAGGAAATTTATATTTTTACTGATTTTCAAAGAAAATAAAGATTGTGAAAGCTAAATGTTTATTTTTACTGTTTTGTTTTCTTGAAAAACAAAGATTTGAAACTTCTTATTTTATATTACTATTTTCATATTTTGGCACTACTTTTATTCAAAGATAAAGTTTGAAAACTTGGAAATTGTTGAGGAATGATTATAGTTGAGGCCTGAAAGAGGCGGTTGTGTTACTTTATTATTGTTGTAGTATTTGAATTGATGTGTTTAGATTTCCTTCCTGTTTTACAATTATTGTCTCAGATATATTTTCTTGTTCGTGTAGAATTATTTTATTGTGTTACCGTATATATATTAATATCACAGGTTTATTGGTAAAGCCCCGCCTTAGCCTCGTCACTACTTCGCCGAGGTTAGGATCGACACTTACTCAGTACATGGGGTCGGCTGTACTGATACTACACTATGCACTCTTTTGTGCAGATCCAGGTACTAGCCAGCAGTAGAGATTTTTAGAGTAGCCATCTATTTATTCGGAGACATGAGGTATATCTGCCGGCGTTCGCAGATCCCGAGAGTCTTCTCCTATTTTTATAAAACTGTGTTAGTATATTCAGAACAGTTACACCATTTCTTTGGGCCATTATTTGTTGTATTCCTTAGTAGTTCGTGGATTGTGACACCAGACCCTGGAGTAGTCTTAGAGTTGTTTACAAAATTAGTTCGTGATCTGTTTTATTTAAATGATTATTATTATTATTTTGTTTTATTGTTGTTGGGAACTATTCTAATTAAGTTCCTTTAGAAGTTATTTATTTGTGCTTAAGTAATAAATTAAGAAAATAAATTATTCGAGTTCTAACATTGGCTTGCCTAGCAAGTGTGGTGTTAGGCGCCATCACGATCCTTGAGGTTGGGAATTTGGGTCATGACACACAAGTGCATGAGCATCAACTAGGAATTTAAAGTCCGGGATACAAATTGGATAGGAAAAATATATAAATACTCTGAAGGAGACTCTGTCGGTTGTGGGTCGTAATATGGAATGCATCTCACCTATGTCCCCATATGCATATAGGCCTTTTCTCTCACAAGGCCACTAGTCATATATGAACCTGCACAAAAATGCGCAGCAAGTGTAGTATGAGTATGTAAATCAACGTGTGTCCAGTAAGTATCTAGCCTAACCCCGGAGGAGTAGTGACGAGGGGTCGACATCAACACTCACTAGTGGTCTAATAACATCAAGTATAGTAAAGAGGTACATAAGTATGAGGTAGAGTAAATAAATTCAATAAACAAGTATAAATCACGTGGTACAAATCCCCCTCTTTATGATGAACTCAAGCTCTCCATTAGAAATTCCCTCCTTAACCGGAGCATATATATATATATATAGTGGATCTCATCAAATAGATTGTCATAGTTCAAATCCGAAAAATTCACAGATACACTGGCTTCTTGCCAAATATTACACATGATTTCATGAGGATATGATATAGGAAAGGCCGAGGTGTACGACCCGATCCAACATAAATATTTAAATTGTGCATTGCCTAGGGTCGAACGGCACGAACCATAGGTGCATCTATTAACCTGCCGAGGCGAACAACCCGCTCCCATGAGAGGGTGGTACATAAATCCTGTCGAGGCAAACGGCCCGATCCCATAAGATATGAAATACATAATCCTGCCAAGGCGAACGACCTGATCCTATTAGAATAAGAAGCTTTGACAGGTCCTTAACCCCACTCACGAATAAATGTGTGAGTTGTAATTTCTTTAACACAACCTTTCAATGAAACATATATATCACGAAAACATACCGTAAGAGGAGTAAAATTATTCGGTGACTAATCATGAACTCGTGAAGTCTCTACAATAGCAAGTACATTCTCAAGTAGAAATGTAAAATAGAGAAATTTAAGAGGCGAGAGACTGCTCTAATAGTACAACTATAGCATGATGTGAACCTAATCCTATGGGAAAATAACATGAATGTAGCTACGTACGGGCTCTCACTGCCTCGCGCGTACGTTTCCCCCACAACAAGTAGCACACATCAATATACAACACCTAGGGGTAATTTCCCGCTCACAGGGTTAGACAGGAGACTTACCTCGCTCTGAAGTTCCATAACCAGCTCCAACGTCGCTCTAACACCTCAAACCGGTGTTCGTCGCTCCAAAACTAGTCAAGCAATGTGCAAACAATAAAAATATACTCTAACACTCATAATAAATCAATTTATAACAACTTCCAACTCCGGTCGAAAAGTCAACCCTCAAGACCACATACCCGAATTTCAAAAATTATTGAAAATAAATATTACTCATAAATCATATGGTCTATATCCAGAAATTCATTCAACTTCATCCATGAATTGACCTTCAAATCAAGAATTTATCATTTTTTAACTTTGAGGCTCAAAATCCCAATTCTACAATCCAAACACGGATAAAAAAGAAACCAACAGAAATAATCATGGAGAAGCATCAAAATAAAGGTCAGATATTTTCACCCTCGTTGAGACGAGAACAACGCCGCAAAAATCATCTCAAACGGAGCTCTAGAACTAAAGATATGCCCAAAATACTAAAATTCTCGGTTTAAAACACTGTCCATGCAATTTTTCTTCATCACCTTCGGGGGAGACCTTCGCGTTCGCGAAGAAAAATTCTTTGTGTTGACCTTTCAACCCAGAAATCCTTCTTCGTGTTCGTGGAACCTCTCTCGCGTTCGCGTAAAACAAATCCTCGCACCAGAAACCAGCAATTTTGTTTGACACGGAAATGGGCATAACTAACTCATATGACATCAAAATTCGACGATTCTTATTGCTATGACTCTATAATTATGATACGGATATAATGGTTCAATAAAATAACAAATAAAATATTTTTTGCTCAATATAGTACCCTTTATGCCAACAGAAACGACGCCGAAACATCAAATAAGAGCGCGACATAACCCAAACACCTCCGAAACACACCTGAGGCCCCCGGAACCCCGCCCAATCAAACAAAACAGTCCCATAACATAACGCGGACCTGTTCGAGGCCTCAAATAATATCAAAAAATATCAAAATCATGAATCTCATCCCAATTCAAGCTTAATGAACTTTAGAACTTCAAACTTCTACATTCGATGCCGAAACCCATCAAATCACGTCCGATTGACCTCAAATTTTTCACACAAGTCACATTCAACATTATGGACCTAATCCATCTTCCAGAATCAGAATTCGGTTCCGATATTAAAAAGCCCACTCCCGGTCAAACTTCTCAAAAACTTTCAAATTTCTAACTTTCACCAAATGACCCCGAAATGACCTACGGACTTCCAAATCCACTTCTGAACGCGCTCCCAATACCAGAATCACCATACGAAGCTATTCCCAGACTCAAAATACTAAACAGACATCGATAACATTGAAATACACCTCAACTCAAACTTATAAAATTCTTCCAAAATGCCAACTTCCACAATAGGCGCCGAAACGCTCCCGGGTCATCCGAAACACGATCTGGACATACGCCCAAGTCCAAAATCAACATACGAACCTGTTGAAACCTTCAAATCCCGATTTCGAGGTCATTTACTCAAAATTTACACTTTATTCAATTCTTATAACTTAAGGCTTCCGAAATGAGAATTTTCTTTCCAAATCAATTCTTAACTTCCCGAAATTCAATTCCGACCACGCGTGCAAGTTATAATACCTTAAGTGAAGCTACTCAGGGCCTCAAACCGCTGAAAGAGATCAAAACGACCGGTCGTATCATTACATTTTGCATCTAAAAATATCCTACTAGATCAAAGCAATTAGTTCTTGCATATAATAATCCATAACATAGAATGTCAACCAAAAATATTTTGTGGCACTATAAAGAGATATTATGGGATCAGGTATACCAAAATATTTATCATAAAAATAAGGAGTCGGTCATACCTTGGTACTTTATATGATCGCTGGACTTACTAATTTTCTCCTTGCTTCGCATTATTTGGAATGTGAAGATGAATGTTAATTGTCCATGCTACTCATTTTTCGAACCAATCATCTTCTAGAGGCTTAAAAATGCTTGACATGCTTTTGGTTAGTATTACCAAAAAACAAAATGCTCTTGTAAATGCATCTTTGGAAAGAATAATCGTCAAATGATAAACCTGAATTTGTTTCAAATGATAACTGGTCTTGGCCAAAATAATGCGATTCAAAAAATCTTCAATTCCAGAGAGAGGCTAGAGAATAATGTTATGAAATTTTTAAACCATTTAAAAAATATTTTAATATCCATACAAAAATAGTTTACAAACTTTGTAATATGCACATGAAAAATGATGTTCTAACAAAACTCTCTAGGAAGAAACAAACCTTCTTGTTGGGACACCTCAGGCTACAAGTTTACACATAATTTTCACAACCTTACTAATCTTATCAAGCTTTAGATACTGTAATGACCCGGCCAGTCGATCCGTGAGATTAGCCCCGTTTTCCCTGTTTATGCTTTTTCATGTGTTTCTTAGCCTATTTATGATGTGTTGGGTCGGTTGGTTCAGGTTTAGAGCGGTCGTGGTGAGAAATGAGACACTTAGTCTCTTAAGTTGGCCTTGTGGTTGGAAAAGTCAATCGGAAATTGACTATTAGTTAAAGGACCTTGGAATGTGTATTTTAGGGCTCAGATAGCTCCTTTAGGTGATTTGGGACTTAGGAATGTTCAGAATGTGGTTTAGAAGTCCGGAGTAGAATTAAGCTTGAATTGGCGAAACTGAGTTTTTGGCAATTTCCGGTCGGCAGTGAGAAATTAGCTATCGGGGTCAAAATGGAATTTTGAAAGTTGGAACAGGTTCGTAGCATCATTTTGGATGTGTGTGCAAATTTTCAGGTCATTCAGACTAGTTTTGGGTAGTTTCGGCATCGTTGGTGATTTTGGAAAAGTTTGAAATCCTTAGGCTTGAACCATGGGTTGTTCTGGTGTTTCGATGTTGTTTTGGGTGTTTCGAGGGTTCGACTAAGTTTGGGTGATCATTTATGACTTATTGGTACTGTTGGTTAAGGTCCCGAAGGCCTCGGGCGTGTTTCAGATTGATTTCGGGCTATATTTCTCCATGATTTCAGTGCTGGTGTGTTTCTGCATCTGGTGTCTTTGCCCTTCATCGCGATCTCGGAGTGAAGGATGCGATCGCGTAAGGGAAGGTCTGACATTGTTGGTTTCTTCTTCGCGTTCGCGGAGATATGTCTGCGTTTGCATAGGGTGAGGCAAGTGGAGCATCGCGTTCGCGTAGGGGAGCATGCGATCGAAGTGTTGTGTCTGAGATGAGGCAGGATGGTTGCCTCTTCGCGTTCGCGAGGTCAGTTTCACGTTCCCGTAAGGGAGTCAACAGTGAGCAACGGGATCGCGAATGGTATTATGCGAACGCGTAGGGGTAAATTGGGTAGTGTCATTTTTTTGTTCTTCGCGATCGCGTGTGTAACGACCCGGCCGATCATTTTGAGCTCTAGTGCATCGTTCAGCGGTTTGAAGTCGTGAGCAGCTCTGTTTCAGGTATTATGACCCGTGGGCGTGGTCTGAATTGAATTCCAGGAAGTTTAGAATACATTTGGAAAGAAAATTCTCATTTCAGAAGCCTTAAGTTGGAGAAATCAACTAAGATTGGAATTTAGAGTAAACAATCTCCGAATCAGGATTTGAAGGTTCCAGCATGTTCGTATGATGATTTCGGACTTGGGTGTATGTCCGGACCGTTTTTTGATAACCCGGGAGCGTTTCGGCGTATATCGTGGAAGTTAGCATTTTAGAAAGATTTCATGAATTTGGGGTTGAAGTGCATATCAGTGAGGTTGATGCCCGTTTGGGATTCCAAGTCTGGGAATAGCTTCGTATGGTAATTCTAGAATTGGGAGCGCGATCGGAAGTGAATTTGGATGTCTGTAGGTCATTTTGGAGCTAGTTGACTAAGATAGAAATTTGAAGGTTTTTGGGAAATCCGGCTGGAAGTGGAAGTTTTGATATCGAGATCGGAATGCGATTCAGAAGGTTGGAGCTGGTCTGTAATGCTGACTATGACTTGTGTGCAAAATTTGAGGTCAATCGGACATGATTTGATAGGTTTCGGCATCAGATGTAAAAGTTTTAAATTCTAAGTTCATAAAGAATCGGATTTGAGTGCGATTTGTGATTTCGGCGTTGTTTGATGTGATTTGAGGGCTCGAGCAAGTCTGTGTCATGTTTTGGAGCAGATTGATATAACTGGACGAGGTCCTGGGGGCCTCGGGTGGATTCCGGGTGGTTAATGGATCAAAGTTGAAGTTGGAAAAGGGTTGAATCTGCTGTCATCTGGTGTAACCGCACCTGCGGCTTGGGAGTCGCAGATGCGAGAGTGGGCAGACTTGGTTAGGAACCGCAGGTGCGATGGATATTCCGCACCTGCGATGCCGCAGGTGCGGGCAGTGGGGGCGCAGGTGCGATTTGGCTGGAGTTGAGTCAAACCGCAGGTGAGGAAGATTTGGTCGCACCTGCGGGATCGCAGGTGCAGAGGAAGGACCGCAGATGCGGAAATCAAACTGGGCAGAATGTTTTAAAACAAGAATTTGGGGTTCAATGTCTTCATTTTTCATGGTTTAGGCGATTTTGGGAGAGCCTTTCAAGGGAGATTTCACCAAGCATCAAGAGGTAAGTTGTTTCTACTTATTTCTAAGGTTAAATACAAGATTATATGCATGGATTAGGCATGAAAATTGGTAGGAAATTGGGGTTTTTGGAAGAAAACCCTAGAAAATGTAACTTTAGATTTTAGCCACGAATTGAGCATGAATATTTGAGTAAATTATATATTTGAGTTAGTAAGGCTATGGGTAGAACGTACCTTCGAGAAATTTCGAATTTCGGGCAAGTTGGCCCGAGGGCATTTTGGTTATTACACTGAGCGGAGTTGGGAAAATATATAATCTGAATTCGCTGTGAGTATTAGGAAGAATTTTCATTGCTTTGTCATTTATGTGGTAGCTTCGGAGCGTTATGCGTCCGTTGGAGTCATCGGAAGGGCTTGGAAGCCGGTGTTGGAATTTCAGAGCGAGGTAAGTCTCCTTTCTAACTTTGTGAGGGGGGAATCTTCCCCCTAGGTTAATTAATTCACTACATGTTATTATCTTCGGGGTCTACGTACGCACGAGGTGACGTGAGTCCGTGCGTAGCTACTATTATGCCATGTTCGGGTAGCCTAGGATCCACTAGCATGCTTTATGTGTGTACCTGTAACCCTGCCTGTAATATTAAACTGCTGATATGACTGAAACGTAATCGAATGTTTAAAAGAAAGCTAGAGTTCATTTTGTTAAATCTTTCTAAAAAGAGAATTGTTTCCGCTGTGAATATATGTGTACCTGGACTGGATTGTATCATGGAGTATCACTACATTTGACAAATGAGTTTCAAAAACAAAGATTTCAAAACCTATATTTCATGTTTCTTTTAATAAAGATTTTTCCACTTTCCTGAGAAAAACGGTTTTCTTGATAATATATGAGTTTATTGTGTGGATATGTGTAACTTTGGGTGCCTGAATCGCTTGAGTGATTCGCAAGCAGGAAGACCCTGTATTTGTGTATGTATTCATATGAGCACCTGAGTCGCATGTATGATTCGCGAGCAGGCTAGCCGTATTATGTTAACCGCGTCGCATGATCGATTTGCGAGCGGGGCAGATATATGCATCTATGGTTCGAGCCGGTCAACCCCTCGGCAGTGCACAATTTATTATTATTGGTCCGCGCCGTTGGACCCTCGTCATTTCTTGCGCATGATAATTGTTGCGTAGTTGCTATGATATTTGCCTGATTACTGGCCTGAAATGTTAAATTGTCAATTGAAATGACAAAGATTTAATGTTATTAAAAAGACTTTTGGAAGAAGTTCCTTCCGTTGATTTATTATCGCCATGTTGATTAATTGTGAATATGACGAAGATATAAAGTGTTAAATATGAACGAAATTGAAAGATGGTTAAATCCTGTTTTATAAACTGCCTATGATAAAAACCATGTTTAGTGTCACTCTTAAATATTTTAAACGGACCTTTAGTAAGTGTCTAAATTGACCTCTCGTCACTACCACTCTGAGGTTAGGCGGGGGGCTTACTGAGTACATGTTGTTTTTTGTACTCATACTATACTTGCTATGCATTTTATTGCACAGGTACTTACATAGCAAATGTGGAGGATATCGAGACTCAGGCGAGCTGCATCTTCCGGAGGCAATCCGCAGCTGACAGAGTCACCTTCATGCTGTATCTATTTCATTTTAAATTTCCTTGTCTAGTTGTATTTCGGACAGGCTTTGTAATATTTGTAAAATTCTTAGAAGTTGCTTATGTACTTGTGACACCGGGTTCTAGGATATGTATTAGGATAATATTTTAAGTGAAACCTTTAGATCACTGTTTTTAAATAACAGAATTTAGTTGTTATCGTATTTAATTTACAAAAATTTACTTATTTGATTATGAAAAAATGCAAGAAAGGGTAACAATTTCGAAAATGTTAAAACGTGAATGTATTTCAACTAATTAAGGATTTGGCTTGCCTGACAGTGGTGTCCGGCGCCATCACGACCTATGGTTTTTGGGTCGTGACAACATGGTATCAGAGCGCTAGGTTTCCGTAGGTCTCACGAGTCATGAGCAAGTCTAGTAGAGTCTTGCGGATCGGTACGGAGACGTCTGTACTTATCTTCAAGACGCTACAGGGTTGTTAGGAGTAATTCCCTTCTTTATTCTTCATTGTGCGAGTTGAATCCTTTGAGGCTTATGCCTATGTTCATTCCTACTCAATCTTTATGCGTTGCGAAGCGCTTGCTATGGATCAGGAATTTGAGGAATGGGAATGGTGCTATGAATGTAATCCGAGATGCTTCCATGTGTAAATGGTCATGGTTATTGTTATGGCCCTGTGAAAGGGTAATATGTTGTTTCAGCTCAGTAGCTGTGTTTCTAGGAGCCTTAAGGTTGTGCTCAGGTAGTGATGATGGTTGCAATTGACTGTCGCACGGTGTCAATATGATGATAGAACATTTGCCCGTATGTTGGGAAAGATGAATGGTTTGAAGGGAGGTCTCCTCAGAGTGTGATTTCGAGATTTCAGTGCTTTTGTGCCGGCACAGGATTGGCATTTTGGGTTATGAATGGTCCGGTTGGGATTGATAAATTAGTAAGACTTGGTGTCTTCAAGTGAGATGGGGTATGCACCTGTGACGTGTAGTCATCGCCGTTGATCGAATGGAATGTGTTAGGTTTGTCGGTGCTATGGTTTCTTCGGTTGCGTGGGGTCAGAGTATTGAGGAGAAGTATTGAGGAATGCAGTTGGCAAGGAACGATCCTGGAATGAGGCTAGGCAGTGGTTCCATTTCTAAGGGGACAGGTGTAAGAAGCAGAAGTCGAGCAGTCGCAAAGTGGGGGAGCGGCAACACAACTTGGAATTTGAAGATATTTGTCGCGCATTATGGGTGTCCATGAGGAGCGAACGGACTAGTAAGTTGGTAAATGAAGAAGGGCATAGGATGTGGTATTAAAGTCGCAGAGAGCGTGCATTCAGCGTCGTTGGGAGGTGTCCGCGGGGTGATTTCCACAGGTGGGTTGTGTTCTGGGGATAGGTTAGCAATGGCGGGATTGGCAGGTTCTGTGAGGGGTCCTAGTGGCTAGTCGGTACGAGTTAGAATGTGTGAATGATGCTAGAGAATTCGAGTGTTTAGGGAGTGCTAGCAAGGGAATTTGGAAGATTTGGACGGATTGGCTGAGCAAGATCGTGTTATCACAAGAGGAAGGATCTCAGCAGGGTCTAGAGTGATGAAAGGGGTAGCTTCGGGATAAGTGGGGGAGTCCCACCATATGCAGTAGGGTTGTAGGATTGTCTTCGCATGGGGTTTAGGATTGTCAGCGTGTAGGCAAGTTATTTCAGCTAAGGAAAAATGAGTAAAATAGTAATTGTGCGTGGGATTTGATGAATATGTACAAAAGTTGGCCCTGTCAGGTCAGGGTTACGCTTTGGAAGATTCAGAATTTATGCTTAAGGCATGGGCGAGTTGTAAGGATAGTGACTCAGTCACGTGTTTCATTGAAAAAGGTCTTCCTATGCTAGGAGAGCCTTGGGGGTTGATTGTATTCAGGGCCAGCCAGAGTGGGTGAATCTCAATAGCGGTCCTAATGAGTTCAAAAGTTAAGAATGCGGCAATTAAAGATTTCAGGCAGCAATATGGTCGAGAATCGAGCTTTTGCAGAATAATTTCTGAGAAAGAAGAGGATGGTTGGAATGTTCTATGATATGTTTCAGCATGCATGATAATATTGGAGGAGTGAGAGAAATAGACTCCAGATTGAAGAAAAGATTATCAGAAGGTTATGAGACGGGTTGCGGGATTTGGGCAGCATGGTCTCGTGAATCAAGGTCACTCGGGATGAGTGAGGGTGGAGTTTGATATGGGTTGAAGGAAGTTGTTATTGTTACTGAGGCAATTAATGATGATTAAAAGAAGATAGATCGATTAACCATGGTTGAAATGGCACATTTGCGGCAGTGATTGGTTCCTTTGATGTGATTTAGTTAGGCATGTGGTTTGTGCCGGTGTGTGCGGGGCTTGTCGACCGTTGTCACGGATCTTATGTGGGAGAATTTGAGTGCTATGTCCTGTCAGGTATAGGCGGACCCCGGAAGGGTTATGGTGGTATAGATTACTACTTAAGTATTTGCATGATTTGGGTGATAATGGGAATTCACTCGTGTGTTGAGATGGTACTCTTGAACTGAGTCAAGTAAAAAGTTTCTATATGATGAATTGTTCACCCTATTAGTGGTTCTAAAGTTATGATGGAATTCTTGCGCTACCTCATATTGGTATGTTAAGTGCGGGAAGCAGTATGTAACTGGGAGTAAGAATTGAGATTTAGGTCCGATGTTTATGAGGATGTCATGATCTCGGAAGAGCAAGACAAGTGGTTTGAGAGTTCAGAGTAAGCTGGTGTTATCTTCAGTATCACCTAAGATTGATATTTGATGAAAGAGGCATACCCTGGTCATGGGTTCTTGACGTGTTTTGCGGCCTTAGCGTGGTCGGTGTTATGGATGTGCAGACTTGTTGCCTTGTGTGGAAGGTCGTGGAAGCATGACCGTGAAAAGATTGTATAAAGTGCGACATGTAGTCACTTGAAGGATTTCAGATTTGGACTGAGTATAAAGAAGTGCAATATTGCTTAATTGAGAATTTACGCCTGGTTGGAGGCCGTTCGGTTCAGTTGATTATGGATTATGGGGTGTTAGTCCCGGTGATGATGGTTGTTAGCGTGTATTATGAGAAAAAGTGGGTTAATGTGGACCCATGTAAAAGCTAATAGCTAAGTTTGGTGCGAGCGAGGTGGCTCGATGTTTATGGGTGGATTTAAATATGATTTTGGGCTCCGTGTGAGCCAGGCATGTTCCTTTCAGTAGAGAGCTTTTCATGGAAAGGTATTAGAACAACGGGTGTTGTTCCGTCTTCGTCAAATTTATGTGTTATTTTGATCGTGCCGTACGAGTTGTGAAACGGCTTGATAGTGAGCAAATCAATTACGTATATATATATCTTTTATGTAAATTTTATGTGTGAATCGGGTGGCACGTCGCCACGGGTATGTTATTTGGATCGGGTTTCACGCTGCAACAGTGTGATGATGAGAAGGGTTAATATGTATTTATTTTCTTGTGATTTATCTCCTATTTTCTGGTAAGAATTCATATTAGTTGCGTGAGCTAAGTAGTTCCGTCCTGAGTCGTTTCTTATTATCATGTTCGATTTATTGCCTATTGGGCGATGCGGTATCATGTGAGGCTGTTAGCCATGTTTGGGTTGATTTACAGTCTGAGCAGTTCATACTGGGTGAGACTAGAATATCGGACCAGGGATCAGTACGATAAGGTTATGTGAAGTGTATATTAAAGAACAAATACACTGTAGTTGAGTGTGAATTTTTGCGCATTCCCTCCGTTGTGGTTATATCGCCAACATTATAGCAGGATGTCTGTATAATTGTTATGAGGTGCATCAGGAGCATCAAATTTGTGGACCTTGGCTAATAAGGTTCAGGGAGCATCGTTGTGGTCAGACGATGAGTTATGCGGTGCATGGTGCCGATTCAGCAAGGGTATGCAGTTATGATCTGGTATATCATGTGCTATTTGATGCAGTGCTTATATACATTGAAACTAGGCCTAGCTAGAGAAATTTCAGGTGTTTGAATGAATTCTGAGCTTATTATATGGATAAAGAAGGAATCTCCAGATTTGATCAAGATATTGTGCTCGACTGGGTTGTGGTAGCACGGGCAGGTGCTCGAGATGTTAAACAGTGATTTCAGGTAACTCCAAAGCAGTTCTTAACACGTTCGAGGACGAACATCGGTTTAAGTGGGGGAGAATGTAACGACTCGACCTGTCGTTTTGAGTTCTAGCGCGTCGTTCAGCGGTTTGAAGTCGTGAGCAGCTCCGTTTCAGGTATTATGTCCCGTGGGCGTGGTCGGAATTGAATTCCAGGAAGTTTAGAATTTATTTGGAAAGAAAATTCTCATTTCAGAAGCCTTAAGTTGGAGAAATCAACTAAGATTGGAATTTAGAGTAAACGATCTCCAAACCAGGATTTGAAGGTTCCAGCGGTTCATATGATGATTTCGGACTTGGGTGTATGTCCAGACCGGGTTTTGGATAACCCGGGAGCATTTCGGCGTGTATTGTGAAAGTTAGCATTTTAGAAGGATTTCATGAATTTAGGGTTGAAGTGCATATCAGTGAGGTTGATGTCCGTTTGGGATTCCGAGTCTGGGAATAGCTCCGTATGGTAATTTTGGAATTGGGAGCGCGATCAGAAGTGAATTTGGATGTCTGTAGGTCATTTTGGAGCCAATTGGCTAAAGATAGAAATTTGAAGGTTTTTGGAAAATTCGGCCGGAAGTGGAAGTTTTGGTATCGAGATCGAAATGTGATTCCGAAGGTTGGAGCAGGTCCGTAATGCTGAATGTGACTTATGTGCAAAATTTGAGGTCTATCGAACGTGATTTGATAGGTTTCGGCATCGGATGTAGAAGTTTGAAATTCTAAGTTCTTAAAGAATCGGATTTGAGTGTGATTCGTGATTTCGGCGTTGTTTGATGTGATTTGAGGGCTCGAGAAAGTTCGTGTCATGTTTTGGGGCAGATTGGTATAATTGGACGAGGTCCCGCGGGGCCTCGGGTGGATTTCGGGTGGTTAACGGATCAAAGTAGAAGTTGGAAACGGGCTGAAGCTGCTGTCATCTGGTGTAACCGCACCTGCGAGGCTTTGACCGCAGGTGCGTCTTGGGAGTCGCAGGTGCAAGAGTGGGCAGACTTGGTTGGGAAATGCAGGTACGATGGATATTCCGCACCTGCGATGCCGCAGGTGCGGGCAGTGGGGGCGCAGGTGCGATTTGGCTGGAGTTGAGTCAAACCGCAAGTGCGAGAGATTTGGTCGCACCTGCGGGATCGCAGGTGCGGAGGAAGGACCGGAGGTGCGGAAATCGACCTGGGAAGAATGTTTTAAGACGAGAATTTGGGGTTCATTGTCTTCCCTTTTCATGGTCTAGGCGATTTTGGGAGAGCCTTTCAAGGGAGATTTCACCGAGCATCAAGAGGTAAGTTATTTCTACTTGTTTCTAAGGTTAAATACAAGATTATATGCATGGATTAGGCATGGAAATTGGTAGGAAATTGGGGTGTTTGGAAGAAAAACCTAGAAAATGTAACTTTGGATTTTAGCCACGAATTGAGCATGAATATTTAAGTAAATTATATGTTTGAGTTAGTAAGGCTATGGGTAGAACATACCTTCGAGAAATTTCGAATTCCGGGCACGTGGGACAGAGGGCATCTTGGTCATTTCACTAAGCGGGGTTGGGAAAATATATAATTTGAATTCGTTGTGAGTATTAGGATGAATTTTCATTACTTTGTCATTTATGTGGTAGTTTCGGAGCGTTATGCGTCCGTTAGAGTCATCGGAAGGGCTTGGAAGCCGGTGTCGGAATTTCGGAGCGAGGTAAGTCTCCTTTCTAACTTTGTGAGGGGGGAATCGTCCTCCTAGGTTAGTTAATTCACGACATGCTATCATCTTCGGGGGCTATGTATGCATGAGGTGGCGGGAGTCCGTGCGTAGCTACTATTATGCCATGTTCGGGTAGCCTAGGACCCACTAGCATGCTTTATGTGTGTACCTGTAACCATGCCTGTGATATTAAACTGCTTATATGACTGAAACGTAATCGACTGTTTAAAAGAAAGCTAGAGTTCATACTGTTAAATCCTTCTTAAAAGAGAATTGTTTCCGCTGTGAATATATGTGTACCTGGACTGGATTGTATCATGTAGTATCACTACATTTTACAAATGAGTTTCAAAAACAAACATTTCAAAACCTATATTTCATGTTTCTTTTAATAAAGATTTTTCCACTTTCATGAGAAAAACGGGTTTCTTGATAAAATATGAGTTTATTGTGTGGATATGTGTAACTCTGGGTGCCTGAGTCGCTTGAGTGATTCGCGAGCACGAAGACCCTGTATTTGTGTATGTATTCATATGAGCACCTGAGCCGCATGTATGATTCGCGAGCAGGCTAGTCGTATTATGTTAATTGTATCGCATGATCGATTCGTGAGCGAGGCAGATACATGCATCTATGGTTCGAGCCAGTCGACCTTCGGCAGTGCACAATTTATTATTATTGGTCTGCGTCGTTCAACCCTCGACATTGCTTGCGCATGATAATTGCTGCGTAGTTGCTATGCTATTTGTCTGATTACTGGCCTGAAATGTTAAATTGTCAATTGAAATGATAAAGATTTAAAGCTATTAAAAAGACTTTTGGAAGAAGTTGTTCCTTCCGTTGATTTATTATTATTTGATTAAATCACCATGTTGATTAATTGTGAATATGACGAAGATATAAAGTGTTAAATGTGAACGAAATTGAAGGATGGTTAAATCCTGTTTTATAAACTGCCTATGATAAAACCATGCTTAGTGTCACTCTTAAATATTTTAAATAGACCTTTAGTAAGTGTCTAAATTGACCTCTCGACACTACCTCTCTGAGGTTAGACGGGCGACTTACTGAGTACATGTTATTTTTGTACTCATACTACACTTGCTGTCATTTTATTGCACAGGTACTTACATAGCAAATGTGGAGGATTCGGAGACTCAGGCGAAAGCTGCATCTTCCGGAGGCGATCCGCAGCTGACAGAGTCACCTTCATGTTGTATCTATTTCATTTTAAATTTCCTTGTCCAGTTGTATTTCGGACAGGCTTTGTAATATTTTGTAAAATTCTTAGAAGTTGCTCATGTACTTATGACACTGGGTTCTGGGATATGTATTGGGATAATTGTTTAAGTGAAACCTTTAGATTACTGTTTTAAATAACAGAATTTTAGTTGTTGTCGTATTTAATTTACGAAAATTTAATTATTTGATTATGAAATGCGAGAAAAGGTAACGGTTTCGAAAATGTTAAAACATAAATGTATTTCAACTAATTAAGGATTTGGCTTGCGTGACAATGGTGTCCGGCGCCATCACGACCTATGGATTTTGGGTCGTGACATTGTGCCTATTTCCGCGATCACAGTGAGTAATGCCCCTGGGCAGAAAGTTTTATATCCAAAAATGAGGTTTTAGTCCATATTTTCAAAAACCCATTAGAGAGCTCGGGAGAAGGTGAAATTTGAGGAGATTTTCAGTGGTGTAATTGGGGTAAGTATTCTTCACTCACATTTGGGTTAATTCCATGATTTAGTCTTGATTTTCACAATTTAATTTGAAAAATTAGAGTGGAAATTGGGGGGAACTGGGATAGAAGTTTGGGGATTCTTTTGGGGATTTGAATGGGAAATTGAGGTTGCATTTTGATGAATTTGATATGGGTAGACTCGTGGGAGGATGAGGATTCTTGTGATGTAATTTTTATCGAACTCCGAGACGTGGGCCCCGGGGTCGGGTTTGGCCAATTTCAGGATTTTTGGTTGAATTTGATAAATTTCGAGTGGGCTTCAATCCTTAGCATATATTAATGAAATAAATCTGATTTTTGGTAGATTTGGATCAATCAGAGGTCGAGTCTAGAGGCAAAGACATTGAGGGCTAGGATTTTAGTCGGTTTTGAGGTAAGTAATGTTTATTTGGTTCAGAGGGTTCGAAACCCCGAACTATATGCTATATGATTATAATTAAGGTGATGCACATGCCAATTGACAGGCATGCGGGCATACACCGAGTTAATTGTGGCCTGGCTCATCCCATGTCATCGTCTAGTAGCTATTTCAGATTGATATCTGTACTTTTATTGACGTGGTTAATCTGAACATGCTAGAAATCATGTTAAGTCAAATGCAATGGCTTCACGCCGAAAATGCTGGGACCCGAGTGGTCGTATATTGTTGTCTCCTTACGTGTTTATTTTATTTTGTATACTTAGTCCTGTCATAGCATATCATTTCATGCCTCAGTCTCGGTAATTGTTGATTTTATATATTTATCATTGTTTCGGGCTAGTTCATGCATCCGTGAGCCCATGTGAGCGAGACTGGAGAGTGATGACTCAATGAGTCCGAGAGCCTGTTATTGAGACAGTTATGAGATCGGACTGCACACCGCAGCGATACTTTGATCATGTCTTCGTTGGCTTGATATAGCGCTTGGGTCAATAGGAAACCCTCCGGAGTCTTTACACCCCCAGTGAGCGCATTGATATTGATGGATGGATCTTCCCTAGACATGGATCTTTTCCGAAGTCGATGATATGTGAGGGATGGATCGTCCCTAGACATGGATCTTGTCCGAGTGTTGTATTCCGGAGATGGATCTTCTCTATGGGGGCTGGATTGTCCTTTTCCTAAGTACTGAGTGACTACGATCACCGGTGTTTATGCATATTCCGGGATGGATTTTCCCTGGGCCTCAGAGCCATATACAATACTGAGTGTACTTCTGTGTGAGAGTTGTGAGCACTATGTGCATTTCCACTCTGTTGATACATTGTCATTTAGAGTAATGAGATATACCTGGGTTGCTTATCATATCGGTCATATTCTATTTTTATTATCATTTGAAACTGTGAGCATGCCTAAATTCTATGTACTGTTTTCATTACAATTATTGAGGTTTAGTCCGTCACTACCTCTCAACCCGTAGTTTGGGTTCGTTACTTCTGTGTTGGTGTACTGACGTTACTCCCTGCACCTTGTGTGCAGATCCAGGTACAACGGGACTTGGTAGTGGTTGTTGAGCTGCGGTCAGAGTTCCTAGGGAGGCATCGAGGTAGAAGTTGGCGATTGCAAACTCGATTATCTCCTTCTCTATTTACCTGTCATATTTACTTATTTCAGACAACTTTGTGTCGTTTCTGTATTTTGATACTTTGATGTAGTAGCTCATGACTCGATGACACTAGATCTTGGTTCGGGTTTTCTTTTATTTATGTTATCAGTGATGTTAAACCTTTAAATGCTTTTATACAAAACGAGACTCTTGCTATAACTATAATGATTTTTCCTGAAAACAACTTTGGTGATGAAATGTGTGGCTTGCCTGATTTCACGATAGGCGCCATCACGACCGAGTATTTGGGCTCGTGACAAGTTGGTATCAGAGCACTAGATTAAATAGGTCTCGCCAGTCATGAGCAGGTTTAGTAGAGTCTTGCATATCGGTACAGAGATGTCTGTACTTATCTTCGAGAGGCTACAGAACCCTTAGGAAAAATCTCACATTCTTGAATTCTGTCGTGCGAATCTGTTGATTCCTCGAACTAAACTTTTGTTGTTTTCATTATCTCACAGATGGTGAGGACTCGCGCTACTGATCAGGGTGACCAGACACCAACTAGACCAGCGAGAGGTCGAGGCAGTGGTCGAGGCCGTGGCAGAGGGAGGGTTGCAGCCCGCGCAGCAGCCGGGGCAGTACCTGTGGACCCTCATATTGTTCAGGATCAGGTCCCCGCCGCAGATGTTCCAGCGGGACCGGCTCAGGCACCAGCAGTGCCTATTGTGATTCCGGGTCTTCAGGAGACCCTAACTCATATTTTCACTGTGTGCACCAGTCTTGCACAGGCAGTCGCTATGTCTTCTACTGTCGCTACTTCTCAGACCGGGGGAGACACTCAGACTCCAGTTTCCCGGACACCTGAGCAGGTTACCTAGGGGCTTAAGACACCGGGGGTAGCTCCAGCCCAGCCGGTTGCCCCAGCCCAGGATTTTGTGGTCCCAGCTTTGGAAGACGATGTGCAACGTAGGTCGGAGAGATTTAGTAGACTTCAGCCTCCGACTTTCAGTGGTACTGAGGGCGAGGATGCCCAGGGCTTCTTAGACAAGTGTTAGAGGATTCTTCGCACAGTAGGGATATTGGAAACCAGTGGGGTCCCATTTACTACCTTCCAGTTCTCAGGAGCTGCACTCGCTTGGTGGGAGGCCTATGAGAGGCGTAGACCTGTTGATGTAGCGCCCCTTACCTGGCGTCAATTCTCCATTCTTTTCCTGGAGAAGTATGTACCGCAGTCCCGCAGGGAGGAGCTACGTAGGGAGTTCGAGCAGTTGTGTCAAGGGGACATGACCGTGATGCAGTATGAGATGAGGTTCTCTGAGTTGGACCGTCATGCTATTTGGCTAGTTCCCACGGATAGGGAGAGGATCAGGAGGTTCGTTGATGGCCTCACTTATCAGCTTCGGATTTTTTTGACCAAGGAGAGGATATCTGGCACTTCTTTTGAGGAGGTAGTTGACATTGCCAGAGAGATTGAGTCAGTTCGCCGCCAGGAGCGAGTCGAGAGAGAGGCCTGGAGGCCTCGAGGATCTGGTAGTTTTGGTGGTGTTCCTTCTGGAGGGTAGTCCCAGCACAACAGAGGTCGTCTATTCAGACCAGCTCAGTCATGTCGCTCAGGTTATCGTGGTGGATCAGCTGGTCGTGGTCCTCACAGTTCTCATCAGGGACATCCATCATTCAGTGCTCTGCCAGCCCAGAGTTTATCTCGAGCACCATCAGTTCAGGGTTCCTCAACGCATGGTTCTTCTAGTGGTTATTCTCGTATTAGGGGTTCCCTTCAGTCTCCACCGTCATTTGCTGAGAGGGGTTGCTTTGAGTGTGGTGATTCGGGTCATATCAAGAGGTTTTGTCCCTGTCTTTCGGGTGGTTCATTCCAGCAGAGGAGTCAGCCTTCAGTTTCAGCACCAGTTACTTCACCACCCGCCCAGGCAGTGAGAGGTGGGGGTCAATCAGCTAGAGGTTTCCCTAGAGGGGGAGGTCAGGCTCGATTTTATGCACTTTCAGCCAGACCAGATGCCATGGCCTCAGATGCAGTGATTACAGGTGTTGTTTCAGTATGTCACCGAGATGCTTCAGTCTTATTTGATCTAGGTTCCACGTATTCTTATGTTTCATCATGCTTTGCTCATTTTCTGGATATGCCTCGTGAGTCCTTAGTTACATCTGTTCATGTGTCGACTCCGGTGGGCGATACTATTATTATGGACCGTGTGTACCGGTCATGTGTGATAAATATTGGGGGTCTGGAGACACGAGTGGATCTGTTATTGCTTAGCATGGTTGACTTTGATGTGATATTGGGCATGGATTGGCTATCTTTGTGTCATGTTGTTCTTGATTGTCATGCTAAGAGCGTTACCTTAGCGATGCCAGGATTTCCGAGAGTCGAGTGGAGAGGTTCTATTGAGTATGTGCCTAGTCGGGTGATTTCATACCTGAAGGCCTATCGTATGGTAGAAAAAGGGTATTTATCGTATTTGGTTTTGTGAGGGATGTCAATGTTGAGACTCCCACTATTGATTCTGTTCCCGTGGTCCGTGATTTTCCGGACATGTTTCCTGTCAGGCATGCCACCTGACAGGGATATTGATTTTGGTATTGATTTGGTGCCGGGCACCCAGCCTATTTCTATTCCATCGTATCGTATGGCACCGACGGAGTTGAAGGAATTGAAAGAGCAGCTTCAGGAACTCCTAGATAAGGGGTTCATTCGACCTAGTGTGTCAGCTTGGGGTGCGCATGTATTGTTTGTAAAGAAGAAAGATGGTTCTATGAGTATGTGTATTGACTATAGGCAGTTGAACAAGGTTACAGTCAAGAATATGTACCCCTTGCCTCGTATTGATGATTTGTTTGACCAACTTCAGGGAGCAAGAGTGTTCTCTAAGATTGATTTGAGATCCGGGTATCATCAACTAAAGATTCGGGACTCTGATATTCCCAAGACAGCTTTTAGGACTTGTTATGGTCACTATGAGTTTATGGTGATGTCTTTTGGACTGACCAATGCCCCAGCAACGTTCATGCATTTGATGAACATCGTGTTTCAGTCATACTTGGATTCCTTTGTTATTGTGTTCATTGATGACATCGTGGTATATTCTCGTAGCCGGGAGGAGCACGCTCAGCATTTGAGAGTTGTTTTATAGAGATTGAGGGAGGAGAAGCTTTATGAAAAGTTCTCCAAGGTTCTGGCTTGGCTCAGTAGCTTTCTTGGGGCACGTGGTGTCCAGTGAAGGTATTCAGGTTGATCCGAAGAAGATAGAGGCGGTGCAAAGTTGTCCCAGACCGTCCTCAGCTACGGAGATTAGGAGCTTCCTTGGTTTGGCGGGATATTACTGTCGCTTTGTGGAGGGATTTTATTCTATTGCTTCGCCCTTGACCAGATTGACCCAGAAGAGTGCTCCGTTCAGGTGGTCGGACGAGTGTGAGGAGAGCTTTCAGAAGCTCAAGACTACATTGACCTCAGATCCAGTGTTAGTATTGCCATCAGCTTCAGGTTCTTATATGGTAATGCCTCGAGGATAGGCATTGGTTGTGTTTTGATGCAGGAGGGTAGGGTGATTGCCTACGCCTCGCTCTAGTTGAAGACTCATGAGAAGAATTACCCAGTGCATGATCTCGAGCTAGCAACCATTGTTCACACCTTGAAGATGTGGCATCAGTATCTGTATGGGGTGCATTGTGAGGTTTCCACTGACCACCGTAGTCTGCAGCATCTATTTAAGCAGAAGGATCTAAATTTGCGTCAGAAGAGATGGTTGGAGATTATCAAGGACTATGATAGCACTATTATATACCATTCAGGGAAGGCCAATGTAGTGGCCGATGCCTTGAGTCACAGAGCAGAGAGTTTGGGGAGTCTAGCTTATCTTCCAGCAGCAGATAGGCCATTAGCGCTTGATGTTCAGGACTTAGCAGGCCAATTGGTAAGATTGGATCTATTAGAGCCCCATCGGGTATTAGCTCATGTAGCTTCCAGGTCTTCTCTTTATGACCGGATCAGAGAGCGCCAGTATGATGACCTACACTTGCTTGTTCTTTAGGATAGGGTTCGACGAGGTGATGCCAGGGATGTATTTATTGGTGATGATGGGGTTACGAGGATGCAGGGTTGGATTTGTGTGCCCAATATGGATGGGCTTCGAGAGTTGATTCTAGTAGAGGCCCATAGCTCGTGGTATTCCATCCATCCAGGTGCCGCGAGGATATATCATGATATGAGACAACATTATTGGTGGAGGCGGATGAAGAATGATATTGTTGAGTTTGTAGCTCGGTGTTTCAACTGTCAGCAGGTCAAGTATAAGCACTAGAGGCCAGGTGGGTTGCATCAGAGGTTGGATATTCCGGAGTGGAAGTGGGAGCGGATCACCATGGACTTTTTATTTGGGCTCCCACGGACTTCTAGGAGGTTCAATTCTATATGGGTCATTGTGGATCGGTTGATCAAGTCCGCGCACTTCATTCCTATTGGTACTACTTATTGTTCGGAGTGGTTATCTGAGATTTATATGAGGGAGATTGTCCGGTTGCATGGTGTTCCAGTTTCTATCATTTCTGACAGAGGTACTCCGTTCACATCTCAGTTTTGGAGGGCTTTGCAGAGAGAGTTGGGTACTCAGGTTGAGTTAAGCACAACATTTCATCCTCAGACGGACAGGCAGTCAGAGCGCATTATTCAGATTTTAGAGGACATGTTGCGTGTTTGTGTCATTGACTTTGGGGGTTCATGGGACCAGTTTCTTCCACTCGCGGAGTTTTTATAATAATAGTTATCAATCGAGTATCCAGATGGCTTTGTACGAGGCTTTATATGGTAGGAGGTGTAGATCTTCGGTTGGTTGGTTCGAGCCGGGTAAGGCTAGGATTTTGGGCACAGACTTGGTACAGGATGCGTTGGTTAAGATGAAGTTGATTCAGGAGCGACTTCGCACGGCGCAATCTAGGTAGAAGAGTTATGCGGACCGGAAGGTCCGGGATGTATCCTTCATGGATGGGGAGAAGATTCTACTGAAGGCGTCACCTATGAAGGGTGTTATGCGGTTCGGGAAGAGGGGAAAGTTGAGTCCCCGGTTCATTGGGCCTTTTGAGGTGCTTCAAAAGGTTGGAGAGGTGGCTTATAGATTTGATTTGCCGCTCAGCTTATCGAGTGTTCATCCGGTGTTTCATGTTTCCATGCTTCGGAAGTATGTTGCTGACCCGTCTCATGTTTTGGACTTCATCACGGTTCAGCTTGAGGGTGATATGTCATATGAGGTAGAGCCAGTGGCTATTTTGGGTCGACAGGTCAGAAGGTTGAGGTTTAAGGAGATAGCTTCAGTAAAGGTGCAGTGGAGAGGGCAGCCGGTGGAGGAGGACATCTGGGAGACTGAGCGGGATATGCGGAGCAGATATCGTCACTTATTTGAGGCTCCAAGTATGTTTCGAGGACGAACGTTTGCTTAAGAGGGGGAGAATGTAACGACCCGGCTGGTCATTCCGTGATATTAGCCCTGTTTTCCCTGTTTATTCTTTGTCATGTGTTGCTTAGCCTATTTATGATTTTTGGGTCGGTTGGTTCAGGTTCGGAGCGGTCGTGGTGAGAAATGAGACACTTAGTCTCTTAAGTTGGCCTTGTGGCTGGAAAAGTCAACTGGAAGTCGACTATTAGGTAAACAACCTCGGAATGCGGATTTTAGGGCTCGGATAGCTTCGTTAGGTGATTTGGGACTTAGGAGTGTGTTTGGAATGTGGTTTAGAGGTCTAGAGTAGAATTAGGCTTGAATTAACGAAATTGATTTTTTGGCAATTTCCGGTCGACAGTGGGAAATTAGCTATCGGGGTCGAAATGGAATTTTGAAAGTTGGAACAGGTTTGTAGCGTCATTTTGGATGTGTGTGCAAATTTTCAGGTCATCCGGACGAGTTTTGGGTAGTTTCGGCATCATTGGTGATTTTTGGAAAAGTTTGAAATCCTTAGGCTTGAATCATGGGTTGATTTGGTGTTTCGATGTTATTTTGGGTGTTTCGAGGGTTCGACTAAGTTTGGGTGATAATTTATGACTTGCTGGTACTGTTGGTTGAGGTCCCGAAGACCTCAGGCGTGTTTCGCAATGATTTCGGGCTATATTTCTCCATTATTTCAGTGTTGGTGTGTTTCTACATCTGATGTCTCTGCCCTTCATCGCGATCGTGGAGTGAAGGATGCGATCGCGTAAGGGAAGGTCTAAGGTTGTTGGTTTCTTCTTCACATTCGCGGACATGGGTCTGCGTTCGCATAGGGTGAGGCAAGTGGAGATCGTGTTCGCATAGGGGAGCACGAGATCGCGAAGTGTTGGGTCTAAGCTGAGGCAGGATGGTCGCCTCTTCGCGTTTGCGAGGTTAGTTCCGCGTTCGCGTAAGGGAGTCAACAGTGAGCGACGCGATAGCGAATGGTATTATGCGATCGTGTAGGGGTAAATTGGACAGTGTCATTTTTTTATCTTCGCGATCGCGTGCCTATTTCCGCGATCGCATAGAGTAATGCGCCTGGGCAGAAATTTTTATATCCAAAAACGAGAGTTTAGTCCATATTTTCAAAATCCCATGATTTATTCTTGATTTTCACCATTTAATTTGATAAATTATAGTGGAAATTTGGGGAATATGAGAGAGAATTTTGGGGATTTGATTGGGCAATTTAGGTCGAATTTTGATGAATTTGATATGGGTGGACTCGTAGGAGGATGAGGATTCTTGTGATGTGATTTTTATCAAATTCCGAGACGTGAGCCTGGGGTCAGGTTTGGCCAATTTCGGGATTTTTTGGTTGAAATTGATAAATTTCGAGTGGGCTTCGTTCCTTAGCATATATTAATGATATAAATCTGATTTTTGGTATATTTGGAGCAATCAGAGGCCGAGTCTAAAGGAAAAGGCATTGAGGGCTAGTATTTTAGCCGGTTTTGAGGTAAGTAACGTTTCCAAACTTGGTTTTGAGGGTTCGAAACCCCGAACTATATATTATATGATTATAGTTTAGGTGACGCACATGCCAAGTGATGGGCGTGCGGGCGTACACCGAGTGATTTGTGGCCTGGATCATCCCATGGAACCGTCTAGTAGCTATTTCGGATTGATATCCATACTTTTATTGACGTGGTTAATGTGAACATGCTAGAAATCATGCTAAGTCAAATGCTAGGGCTTCATGACGAAAATGCTGGGACCCAAGTGGTCGTATATTGCTATCTCCTTACGTGTTTATTTGATTTTGTATATTCAGTTCTGTCATAGCATATCATTTCATGCCTCAGTCTCGGTAATTGTTGATTTTATATATTTATCATTGTTTTGGGCTAGTTCATGCATCTGTGAGCCCATGTGAGCGAGACTGGAGAGTAATGACTGAGTAAGACCGAAAGCCTGTTATTGAGACAGTTATGAGATCAGACTGCACACCAGAGAGATACTCTGATCATGCCTTCGAAAGCTTGATATAGCGCTTGTGCCAATAGGAGCCCCTCCGTAGTCTTTACACCCCCAGTGAGCGCATTGATATTGATGGATGGATCTTTCCTAGTCATGGATCTTGTCCGGAGTCGATGATATGTGAGGGATGGATCGTCCCTGGACATGGATCTTGTCCGAGTATTATATTTCGGAGATGGATCTTCTCCGTGGGGGCTGGATTGGCCTTTTCCTCAGTAGTGAGTGACTACGATCACTAGTGTTTATGCATATTCCGGGATGGATTTTCCCTGGGCCTAAGAGCCATATACAGTACTGAGTGGACTTCTGTGTGAGAGTTGTGAGCACTATGTGCATTTCCACACTATTGATACATTGGCATGTAGAGTACTGAGATATACCTGGGTTGCTTATCATATCGGTGATATTCTGTTTTTATTATCTATTGAAACTGTGAGCATGCCTAATTTCTGTGTACTGTTTTCATTACAATTATTGTGGTTTAGTCCGTCACTACCTCTTAGCCCGTAGTTTGGGTTCGTTACTTCTGAGTTGGTGTACTGACGTTGCCCCCTGCACCTTGTGTGCAGATCTAGGTACAGCAGGACTCGGTAGTGGTTGCTGAGTTGCGGTCAGAGTTCCTTGGGAGGCATCGAGGTAGCAGTTGGCGATTGTAGCCTCGATTATCTCCTTCTCTATCCACCTGTCATATTTACTTATTTCAGACAACTTTGTGTCGGTTCTGTATTTTGATACTTTGATGTAGTAGCTCATGGCTCGGTGACACTAGATCTTGGTTCGGGTTTTCTTTTATTTATGTTATCAATGATGTTAAACCCTTAAATGCTTTTATAAAAACGAAACTCTTGCTATAATTATAATGATTTTTCCTGAAAACAACTTTTAGCGATGAAATGTGTGGCTTGCCTGATTTCATGATAGACTCCATCACGAGTGGGTATTTGGGGTCGTGACAGATATCCATGATTGCAGATCCTTTGCTTGGTACTGGATTTCCATACTTTTGATTTTTTCAGCTTCGCTCAACAAATTTTGCATTGCTAGAATCCAACGTTCATCGTTTAATGCTTCTACATGACTGTCTAGTTCAACTAGTGATTTGTCATTAGCAGATTATTGCAAGCTATCCACTGCAAGTTCTCCATCCTTTATCATAATTTGCTTAGAAAAATATTAGTATAAAGAAAAACGCGCATGTTTAGATTTCTCTACAACTAATATTCTGAATTTCATAAAATCGTAAGTAGTAATGAATAAAGAATATGTCAAGAGTCTTACCAAGACAGTTGCAACCAAAAGAAATAAGATAATCAAAAATTGATTTTTCTTCCTTCCCATAGCTCAGACAGAATTTCATTCAAGATAATATCCAATGAAAAATATTAAAGCACATATAAGCCAATGATGACAATTTATGCAAAAATGATGCTTTCTTTTCAAGTTTGCTTTCAATTGAGGCACCAAACTAAAAATGTGAAAGATCATGCTTGTTGCAAGAAAATGTCAAACAAATACTATTAAAACTCACATCGATGATCACTCCAAATGAGTCATTTTCTCATTAAAAAATATGACATATGCAAAGTAAGGATAATCATCATTAGAAACATATATATGTACCTTCCAAGCTTTTGAGTCTTAGGAATAGTCAAGTATCCCACATGCACAAGTTACTGAGGCATCAAGGTTAAACAACCTTTTCAGATTTGAATGAAATATTGAAACTTTTACCAAGAGAATGGATATAAGAAGTAATTCTCTTCACAAATTATCTTAAGCTCACAACTACATGAAAGGAATGCATGCATGCATGCTTGCTTATCCTAATACTTATATAAATGGTATGGTTCATGCAAGATATAAATTCGTTATATTCAAAATCTCTAAATCAAGGATAAGATTAACACCAAACATAATAGTAGTATACTGCAGCTAGTCGACTCAAGCAATATGTAGTTGTACATATCATGTTATACTTAACCAAAAAATGTTACTAGATATGTATCACCTTGTAAAGCATCCGAAGGAACTTGAATAATCTTTAGTGATACTAATTACTTAAGCATTACCATCATGTGTTACAGTTCCTTCATCATTTATAGAGTATGTATGAACTTTGAAGCATCTTTAAGCATGTGCCTTGACCAACCATTATGTAAATGATATCCCTTTTTATGGCTGGACTCAAAATTTCTGCAAAACAAATTAATTTATTTTTGGTACCCAAATCTTTTTGGGTCCTTCATGGTTAGTAGATTGTGTAATTCGAGATGCATGAAACTGTTTAGGTCTCCAAATATATGTTGATCCAACATAACTTTTGGCATAATTGCATGCATATACTTTATGTCCAGAATTTCCACAATAGTGGCATGTAATATGAGAAGAAGAGTGTTAACCCACAGCTGCCTTATTAGTTGACTTGGAACTTTCCTCAGTCAACTTGTTCAAAGTAGGACGTTTACTAGTAGATCCCTTTTCAATCGACTTATAGCAGTTAAGCCAAGGAGACGACTTTGATCGATCAAATAAGTGGTTGGGGGATTTGTGCAAGCTGCTTATTTGTTTGCGAAGCTCAAAATTTTCTTCTTGAAGTAGGTTGTTCTCCACCAGATATTCTTTAAGCTGAATATCCCAGTCTTTCTTTTCATTCCTCAACTTGTTATATTCTTTAAGTTTGATCTCCCAAGTTTCTTCTCATGTATCAACTTGTTATATTCTTCAAGTTGGATCTTCGAACTCTTCTTCTCCTTCCTCAACTTATTATATTCATTTAGAACTTTCTCAAGGTCATTGAGAACCAATTCGATAGTATCCTGCAATTCATCACATTTCTTGCAATACGTAATAGGAGTGGGACATACCTTGTTAATTTCTCCCATTGCCATGAAACATTTATTCTCCATTCTTTCGTGATTGTTTTCTTCTTCAGATTCATCCTCGTACATCCAAGATTTGTGATTCGTTTTCTTGAGATCACAATCTAGAATAGCATTAAAGCGCACCTCGTCAGTTTCTCCTCTTTTCTTGAGACATATGTTTGTCATTTCTTCTTGATCATCCTCGTCGTTCCAAGTTCAGATTCTATGATTTTTCTTCTTGATTCTGGGACATTTTAATTTCATATGTCCAGGTTTACCACATTTGTAGCAGCATATGTTCTCTTGTTGTTGAACCTCATTCTTGCGATTCTTTTGATAATTTTGGATGGATTTAGATTTTCTATTTTGCTTCTTCCTACTCTTCCTTTTTCTCGTCCTGGGTATCACGGCCAAGTCTTCTCGATCTTCACCATTTTCGGATTCTTCAAGAGTTGACATGGATTCAATTTCCTTAACTTTGTTGGCGTCCCCGTGGATATTTTCCAATCTGCCCCATATATCTTTAGCAGCTTCACATGTAGATATTTTCTAATATTCTTCTTCACACAATAGAGCATGTTGATTGATCTAGCATTTGTTTGCATAATATCCAACTGTTCTTTTGTGTAGTCAAATATGGATGCCCTTTTTACAAGCTTATTTCCATCACTATTGTTTGGAATAAGTCTTGGTCTATTTTGAATAACTAGCCAGGCTCGATAATCTACTAATTGGACATAAACCTTCATTCTTTCTTTCCAACGACTATAATATTGACTATTGAAGTACGGTGGCCTTCTTGTTGAGTATCCCTCTTGAAGTATGGTTCCAATAATTTGATGACTTGCCATGGATCTTTTCTCACTTTCTGCTAGGAAAAAAAAATAAAGATATGAGACCTGCTCTGGTACCAATTGAAAGTACAAGAGGGGGAAGAGGGAGGGGGAGGAGTGAATTGTAGCCTTTTCAAATTTCTAGTTGACTATTCTTCAGGCCTAGTTGACTTATGCAGAGACAACCTGCACCAAAACTGTTAGTACTTCAATTTAAACATGTACTATTCACAAGAAATAGTAAAGGTGTATGATAAAATATAAGAGCAGTAAAATAAATGACACCAGAAATTTTATATTGGTTCGGAACCAATGTGGTATCCTAATACTGTCTCCTTGGGTTGTAAGGATGTTATCTCTTGAGCTCTTTGTAATTTGGGTTAAGTATAACTTGTGTTATTTTCAACGTTCACCACCAACATTTACAGGATTGGTTTTCTCTTGCCCTCCAACAACGAATAAGGGTTGGTTTTCACTCGCTCACCAACAACGGCCCTTTGATTTTCACTCGCTCACCAAAGAAACGAACAATGACACAACCTCACACTGCCTCTCTAATATTTTTTTGTCTCTCTACTTTCTTTTATGTACATAGTATATATAAAAGTGAATTACAATACTTGTTAAGAGTAGAATAAAGAATTTGTAGTTGGGTAGACAATTGTATAAACAGTTGCATACTTTCTTCCTTCATAGAGCTTGTATATTTATAACCCTTTCAACTTGTTCTGGATATTGTATAACCCAAGGGAATTTTACCGTTGCTCCTTTATTTGTTTTCATAATTTTCAGCTCCAGCACTTGTATAAATATGAATAGTATGTTGACTTGGCACTACTTTGAAGATGGATATAACATAGGCATCTTTGCAATATTGATTTCCTTTCCTTGTTTGACTTTTTGTATTTGGACAGGTCTTAATTGTCTCTACTTTCCTTTCTTGAATATGTAAAATCTTCATTGAGTACCATCATGAGAATCCTTGTGTAGAGGATTCTTTTTATTTTATGGTAGTAGAATATTTTCTCTTTATTTGGATGCAATATCTTGATTGATCTTCTTTAGAAAATTTTGCATTTCATAATTAATTTCTGCTACATCTCCACGTGCATCGTTCTTCAACCTTCAACAGTCTTGATTCAATATTCATGAATTTCTATAAGAGCAATAGTCATTCTTTATATGGAACTCAAACTTATTTCCACACATTATTCTCTTTCCATACCAAAGAGGAAATGTTGTAAGAATATTTTTTCCCATAAATAATAATAGCATCTTTGAACTCCTATTGAAAATATTCCTTTCTTGATCTTGAAAAATAATCTTCCATAATATAGATCTTTTCTTTTCATAGAAAATATATTCTTCTCCTATTATATTGAAAATATTCCTTTCTTGATCTTGGAAAATAATCTCTTTCCATAATATAGATTGTAATACATCCATAATATATTTTCTTTCCATAGAAAATATATTCTTCCTTGATCTTGTAGTATCTTTTTCATGAAGTATTTTTCTTCCACAAAATAATAGATCTTCTCGATGATTATAGCAACTTTCCTTTCAAGATGTTGAAAAACTTTCTATCCATAATTTTCGTAGATTCTTCTTCTGATATTGTAGTAAGACATTCAATATTTGAAATGCACTTTCAAATATTATTTCTTCTATGACGCTTGGAGATTAAATATCTGAATATAATCTTCCTTGATAAATTCTTCACATGATATTCTCTTTCCCATATTTGTTTGGATCTTTACCAACATCTTCTTTCTTGAAGAAACCTGTACAAAATTAAGATTACCACAAGTAAATGTTCTTTGATTAATAATTGTGTTGGTTTATTATCATCAAAATTAATACATGAAATCTTGAAGCTAAACAAGCATGAAGGATACTATTATATTCTGCAGTAAGGTTTTTTTTCTAGGGACTAGAGGAAATTACTAGTGGGTATGATTGAGAGAGTTGGATTCCTTCTAATCTAGCTAGTAGTCTTTTTTTTATGAAAGATATTTCCAAAGGTTTCTCTACTCCAGTTCGTAACATCGTTTTGAAATAAGATTATGGCCTCGGGGAGGTCCCTATATTGCCAACTTTCTCGCACAATGTGATCAAACTCTGGGTGAGAGCAGCAATGGGATTCAAGGCAGAAAGGTTTGTTAATGGGTAACCTAGTAATATTGTTTGTTTTAACTAGCAATGTGTATGGTCAGAATAGGTTTTTGGGAGGTGAATGATGGAAACATTAGGGTAGTTTTCAAGCCAATCCTCATTTGCAAAATAATGGTCCAATCTTTCAAGAATTAAACTTTTGTTACTCTTATGATGGTTTGACCAAGTGTAACGGCTACCTTTAAAGCTTGGGTCAATTAAATTACAATGATTGATACAAGACCAAAACCTAGAAGATCGAGACCTATTCATAATTCTGCCACCAAATTTTTCCTCCTATTTTAAAATGTCATTAAAACCCCCCGCAACCAACCAAGGCCCCTTATAGCTATTAGATAATTTTTTCAAATTATCCTAAAGAATTATACGATTGGAAACTTTAGCACCAGCATAGATGATACTAAATAACCAGGAGTATGATTGGAATTTACCTGGATCATTGCATGCAACTCCTGCGCAAATTGCCTAAGGAGAGTAACAGTGACCATGCTAGTTACCCAAATGAGAACATACTGTCACGACCCAAATTCCAACTCAGGTCGTGATGGTGCCCAACACCGGAGTTGGGCAAGCCAACATCAGTTTACTAGCGAGATTTCTTTACTTATTTAAATATTTAGGTACTTGTCAAATTTAGATTTAGAAATCATTTAAAGAAAACGGTCAAGTGAATGCAACTTGCTTAAATGAACTCACAATATCGTTGCCATCATATGTGGTATTGCAAAAATATTAGAAAATCCACTACTTGTGCCAAGACCTAGTTGTTTAACCAAAGAATTAGCCATTTGACTAAAGCTTATTTTTAAGATGAATACGGGTTATTGATAATCAAGATAAATGGAGAAAAATGAATAATAGACAATATTGCATAAAAATAGAAGATTGAAGTTGATTGTATTCGAGAACCAGATGCCTTACAAGTTGTATTCCCCTCCCTTATATAGGAGATTCTTATAAAGTACGACTCTTGCTATGGTTCCTCATTGATGAGTAATTATGACATTAATGAGGCGTTACAAAGGATAACGGTAATTGGGTTCGGTTACATAATGTTCGAGTAATCAATTGTGGGTCCTTGAATCTGCCCGTAGCTTTGTCTAGATTCGTTCAGACCGTGCCTCTCTCCCGTTTTGATAAAGTTGAGTTTCCCGTGGCTGATAAGTTCGTGGGTTTACTTAACTGTGCCTCTTCAAAGAATCACATCTATCTGTCGAGTTTTCCAGTGTCCACGTGTCTGGCTGAGTTGTCAAAAGTTGGCTTACGTATGAAACTTTTTTTTACCAATACAGATAGTCCCCCCACTTACCATATATTTAACGATTAATATTTGGTAAGTGGATATTCATTTATGGCGGGAATATTTTGCCGCCGCTTTTCCTTGAATCATTGTATCCTTATCTGCACCATAGGCGTCGTTTTTCACTTCCATTTAATGCTCATACCATGTGTCCTTTTCGGATTGGTTCTGCATTTACTCCACACCTTTTAGGACTTTTTGCGGTTGTGCCAGTCTCGAAGTGACATCTTCAATTATGACTTTTCATCATTATTTTCCTTTTTATTCATGTTTGACGGTTGTCTTCAAGTGTAAATGCATGTTTTCTTTTCTTTGCTTCCACGAAACACTTTTCTAACTTTGTCTTTTATAAAGAACTTTCTTCTTTGCCTTTGTAAACATGTCTTCTTCAAACCAACCTCAAAGAGTAATATATATTGAAAGCTTAGCACCATCTTCTGCTCCGACTAGGAGTCGGAGAGGTGGTAGACTTAGAAGTCTAGGATCCACTCCTTCTAGGGGATCCTTTTCTTCTCAGATAGTTTCTCCTTCTTCCACTAGATCTCCAGTTTTTCCGAGATTTAGGGTTTCTCGGTCTTTGTCTAGAGGTAGAGGCGAACGCCTTCGTGAACCTGGAGTCGATGAAATTGTCCCTGCTGATTTTGTTTTTGCTAGGGATAGTCAAGTTCTTGTAGATAAATCTTCTTCTCTTGATAGTGTCGAAAGATATCTAACCTTTATAACTGAGGGTCAGATTTCCCTTATTTGTAGGGAGTGCTTTTGGAAGTCTGACTTTCCTGTCTATATTCTGAATAGTAATCAAAGAATGACGTCTTACAAGACGGGATATTATTTTGTTTATACTTATCCTTTCACTTTAGGGTTTAGACCTCCCATTGACCCAGTTATAATTGAGTTTTTCCGTTTTTTCAATATCTGCTTAGAACAAGTTGGCCCGCTTGTGTGGCGAGTTGTCTCATGTCTTAGGAATTTGGCTTCTTTAGCCTCGGTTCCTTTTACCTTCAACCATCTTATTCACCTCTACTCTCCTACCTTTCGTGAAAGGGTTTTTACTCTGACTGCTAGAAGCAAAAGAGTGCTGGTAACCCCTGGAGACGATAAGGATAGGGG